>AAPY01834862.1:0-12866 GCA_000181375.1 Tupaia belangeri | reverse complement strand
TAGTATCATCTCTAGTTTTTTTTGGGGGGGGGAGAGTTTTTGCTACAGGGCGCGTGCGCTCGCCAGACAGACAGAGAGACAGAGAGGCAGAAAGTGAGAAATCACCCCCCGGGGTATGGCCACGCGCAATCCCTTCTCCTCCATTCTCCTCTTGGGATCTTGGGCACGCACGCACACGCACCCGGCATGAGTTTTAAGTCACTGGGTCCAGGACTTGAACTGCGGTCGACTACATGGGCGTCCAGCGACATAGCCATTACGCTAACTGCTGGTCCCAGTATCATCTCTATTAATTAAAGCAAACATTTAGTGAGTACCCCCTGCACCATCCCAGTTGTAAGAATATCTCACACTTTGATATTCTCCCTTCACTTAATCTTGACTTCAAATACCTACTTTTCCTTTTTCTTTTTTAATTTACTATAGAGCACTTAAACTCACCAGAGAGAGAGGAAAAGTGAGAAGGCACCCCCTAGGAAGATGGCTATTCCACAGTCTCTTCTCCATTCTCCTCTCAAGATTTGGACACTTTTCAAGCCACCAGGTCTAAGACTGGAACCGCACAGTCAGCCATGTGGGATCCAGCTGCCTTAGCCACCACACTGGTCCAACTTTTTCTATTTATTGCCTACAATTTCATAATGTAAAAGCCAGACATTGTACTCCACTTCTTCTTTGCCATCATATTGAAACGTGTTCCTGGGAATGTGCTTAACTCCCTACACATTAGTTTTCTGTCTGCCCTCTCCATTCTTTAAGCCTAAATGAAATTGTTCAGAAACCTTCCAGGATTCCTGTGTTCAGAGATCACTGGCCCAGACTCTGGGGCCCCCTAGGAGCCATGCACATTTTTGTCAGCCACTTGAACAGAAAGCAGGTGACTTCATGTCCAGAGATCCCCCATGGGGAGCAGACAAAAAACATCTGGAAATATCAGTGAAAGATACTGGTTTACTTCCAATAAGAAACCCCAAATAAATCAAAGATCCAAACAACCCAGTCTAACAGAGTCTCTATAGACTCAGTAGCATAAGACAATAATGAAGTAAATAAATTTTGCTAATATATTGTGATAATGCTGTGCTATATTTAATTATCACATGTACTGAGATAAATCATATAATTCCAATATTTATTATTGAATGAATAATTGTTTTATTTCAGGTATTTTTACACTAATTAATTTTTGTTATAGAACTTTTTATTAATCATGACTTTCTTTCTTTCCCTTCAGGGAAGCCTGTTTTTCTTCTTTAATTCTTTCCCCCAACTGCAATTTATCTTTCTTTCCTCCAGGAAGAGGCGATTATGAGTTATGAGCAATTTTAAAGAGACTCAGTTCATCTTCTCTCCTAGCTCAGGAATTACATACTCTAGGGACATTTTAATAATTTCTAAATCCCCTTCAGTGACATGAACTCTGACACCAAAGTCAGCCTCATTACAATCATTGCTTTCTGAAGTTAATAGAAAAGCTTTTGAGGGAGAGGTTTTTGCTACAGGGTGTGTGTGTTTGCCAGAGAGACAGATAGAGACAGAGAGATAGAAAGAGAGAAATCACCCCTGAGGGAGGATGGTCACACCACAATCTCTTCTCCTCCATTCTCCTCTCGGGATCTTGGGCACGCACGCACACGCGCCAGGCGTGAGTTTAAGCCACTGGGTCTGGGACTTGAACTGCAACTGACTACATGGGAATTTAGCAACATAGTCATTATGCTAACTGCTGGTCCTGAAAAATTAAGGTCTTTAAGAGATCTTACAGTCCAATAGAACACAAACTCCATTTCATACATTTCTAGTGTAGATATTTATTATTAGCCTATCTTATCAATGTTATCTTCCAATTTTTATGGAAGATAAAGTGAACACTAGTAACTATTAATTATAAGAGAGTATCAGTGAAATTGACCATGCAGTATAATTACAAATCAGAGCATTAATAATTAAATAATTTTATATACTTTAGATATCCAGAAAGACATTACAAAAATAGACATTGAAAGTGAAAATATATTTTTTTGGAGAGTTCGTAAGAGACTTTGTACTTAGGCATTGTGAACCGCTTATCATAGCACACTCTAGTGGCAGGTTCACAATCTCAAAATACTCAGTTGCTTGACTTCTGTTTCCTTGAATATAAAACAAATAGTCAAATTCATAGTCGCAGAGGGTGGGAAAGTGATTGTCATGGGCAGAAGAGAAAGGGAAAGAGAAATTGCTCGTCAACAGGGTATAAAGTTTAAATAACACAGGTTTATTAAGTCCTAGGCATCAGTTCCACAATATTGTCCCTGTAGCTAACAATATGGTATTGTACAGTTAAAAATCTAAGAGAAAAGGCTTCATGTTGAGTTCTTACCACAGAAAAATAAATATAATTTTTTCTTTTTTTTTTTGGAGAGATTTTTGCTACAGGGCGTGTGCGCTTGCCAGACAGACAGAGACAGAGAGACAGAAAGCGAGAAATCACCTCCCACCCCCACCCCGGGAGGATGGCCACGCCACAGTCCCTTCTCCATTCTCCTCTCAGGATCTTGGGCACGCACGCACATGCGCCCGGTGTGAGTTAAAGCCACCGGGTCCGGGACTCGAACCGCGGTCCACTACATGGGAGTCCAGCGTCATAGCCATTACGCTAACTGCTGGTCCCTATAAAATATTTTTGAAAACGGAAAACACAAAAATAGTCACAGAACTAAAATAATTTAGCTTACTTTTTAAGTATTCAAAAATGTCAATTGTTAGAAAACACTAAATGTTCCATATATTTATCTTTAGATATGATGTGAGTTCACTGAAACCTTCAATCCGCATTATTCACTTTAGCTGCTAAGTTTTGACAGTGAAAAACTCCAGGTTAATAAGCAATTTTGTTACTGTTAGCTTCCTTAGAGGCAAATGAATATTGTTAAACAAGAAAATGTTCAAACCAAGGAACATATCCAGTTAGAATGATATCACTACAACCCAAACCTTAATGCTGTTTGCTATATATCACAAAGCATTGATCTAATTAGAAGTACGGGAGACCAACTAAACCTATGAAGAATATTTGGGGTATTTGACCACATCTTTGAGTAACTGCATGAATGCTCTGAAAAGGAATCAAGAGACTTGGACTTCAAGGTTGATTTATTTTAGGGCACCCATTGCTGTGGAACTGGTGGTAGAGTGTAATGAACTTACATGAACTCATTCAGAATTAAAATCTATGTTCTCTGAACCCACCAATAATTTACCACGTTAACATTTCATTTTGCTTTGTATTTCTGTTCAAGAAAGCAAATATCTTTTTTTTTTTTCATTTTTTGGAGAGATTTTCACTGTAGGGCGCGTGCGCTCGCCAGACAGACAGAGAGAGACATAGAGACAGAAAGCGAGAAATCACCCCCCAGGGGGGATGGTCACGCCACAATCCCTTCTCCTCCATTCTCCTCTCGGGATCTTGGGCACGCACGCACACGCGCCCGGCGTGAGTTTTAAGCCACCGGGTCCGGGACACGAACCGCGGTTGACTACGTGGGAGTCCAGCGACATAGCCATTACGCTAACTACTGGTTCCCAAGAAAGCAAATATCTTGAGAAACAAAGATTTACATATGTTTTACTACCCTAATTGTCTTTAATAAATTTCTAACTATAATTTTACCATCATCTTTATGTTTAAACAAAGATTGATGATGATGATGAATAGATTCATATTATATCTATTACAGTCAGCCTCTGAATTTGCATTTACACATCTCCTGTGGAAACCCAGACCACCTCTCCTAGAACATGAGGGATCACACACAGCTGACCGAGTTCATTCGCCTGGGAATACCTGAGACAGAGGGACTGCAGACTGAGCTCTTTGTCATCTTCTCCTTCATCTATATCTTCACCCTGCTTGGAAATTTGCTCATCCTAATGGCAATCGTTTCTTCCTCTACTTTTCACACCCCCATGTATTTCTTCTTGGGGCTCCTATCTATTTTCGACATGCTGTTCCCATCTGTCACTTGTCCCAAGACACTATTCTATCTTTCCGGTCAGAGCCGAGCCATCTCCTACAAGGGCTGTGCTGCACAGCTTTTCTTCCATCACTTCCTGGGTTCTAGCAAAGGTTGTCTCTACTCTGTGATGGCTTGTGATCAATTTGTAGCCATTTGTCACCCTCTGAGATATACACTCACCATGAAACCTGGAGTCTGTGTTGGTTTGGTCATGGCAGCCTCGTTGGTGGGTTGTCTTCAGGCCACTACCCTGACCACCTTTCCCTTTCAGTTAACCTCCTGTGGTCCCAACCAGGTAGACCACTTCTACTGTGACATTCCTGCTGTCTTACCCCTGGCTAGTACTGACAGCTCCCTTGCCCAGAGAGTGGGTTCCATCAATGTGGGCTTTCTGGCTTTAGTGCTTTTGTTTTGTGTTTGTGTGTCCTACACCTGCATTGGGATTTCCATTTTGAGAATCCATTCAGTAGAGGGCAGAAAGAAAGCTTTCTCCACCTGCCGTGCCCACCTCACTGCCATCCTCTGTGCCTACGGACCTGTGATCATCATCTATCTGCAACCCCCTGCTTGGGGCCATAGTGCAAATACAAAATAATATTGTCTCTCCCGTGCTTAACTCATTAATCTATTCCTTACAGAACTTGGAAGTGAAAAGATCCCTGAAAAGAGTGCTCCAAAATGTACTTTCCATTCAGGAATAAATTATGAATTTTATAAGGGAGCTTAGAATTTTATATGCCCAAATATTATCATCCTTATATAAAGTCCCTTCAAATAAATAAATGTGTAATGGAAATACTTCCATTAAAACCATCATAATTCATTCACAATATTTTCTGTGCATATTTGCTTCTATAATACCTGAGACCCTAAACATGACTTATAAATAATGTTATCTATTTCTTAATTCTAGGTAAGGAAACTAGTGAGTATAGCTAGCAGCTAGAGACATATTTCTTAGGCTTATAATAGGGAGCCTATTTTGCTTGGTCGAAGATGGAGAAGATCTGTGGCAGCCCAAGGAGCACTCTCCAATAGGCCTTCTCTAGGTCAAACCAACTTCCATTCCATGGTGCTTTGCTCCACGTATAATGTATTTCCCTGCCCACCTGTAAGCATTTCAGTTCCTCCATTACGCTAAGAAAACTATTGACTATATTTATATGGTGTGATTTGTCTTCTGGACATTTGTGAGCATTTCATGTATATCATCTTATATAAGCTTTACATCACCCCCAGAGAGTTTGCATTTTGTGAAAGAGTTTTGAAGCTTAATGACTTCAAGCAGTAATAGGTCTGAGGTTGCACATTCAGCAGCAAACCAGGCCTCAAACTCAGATCCAGTTAATACCAAAGCCCCTGCTCTTAGTCTCTTCACCACTTGGCTGACCTAAATGAAGTGCTTGGCAATTCAGTTATCCATCCAGATTACTTCCTTCCAGAGCTCATTATACAAAAAAGGCATTCAACAATAACTAGTAAAATGGGAACTGACATAGGTCCTATTTACGTATTGACTGTCCCTTAATTTCCATGTATTCAGGACCATAATCCCCCTTTGTAGATGGTGGAACTGAAACATGACAGCAATTATCTTGCCCTGTATGTCACATTGGGGTATGGTCAAGGCATGTCTAGACCTGAGCACTCTGGACTCTGCCATGCTATGGATTTCCTACTGCACCAAACCGTCAATATCCCAACTTACTCCTCATTGTACAAGCAGCGGGAAGCCTCACTGCTGTTGAAGAGAAGATAGCCTAATTATGGCATTCAATTAGCACACTCATTTTGTTTTCCCATCAAGTCGTGTTTTCTAACTTGACCTCCAACAAGACTGTAATAGATAATTGCTTCTCAATTCAAATTACAGAAAAGTGAGGGATACTATTTACTGGGGACCTATATATATATATTGACTCTTAGTTTTCATGACATTTTTAGTTTTTGTATTCCATTTTTACTCTCAAAATTTTTATGCTATTTAAAGCCATTAAAACAAAAAGATGTGAAAATTTTCAAATAAAATGCATTGCTTCCCTTAGAAAAATCTTCAAGGAAAAAGGAAAACAAAAGAAAAAGAAGCCAATTCAAGTATGCACAAATAGTTTACAGTGAAGCATAAGGATTCCATCCCTCCTTTCCCCCATCTAGATGGGAAAAAGTTCAAGATTTCACAGAATTTTACTGCTGCGTTTTTGGAATATGTATGATAGAAGACATACTGGCTCCACACAATGCCAATAGAAGTGTGTTGTTGCACTAATTCCAGATATTGGTAGAAGAACCCAGATGTCATGAGATCTCATAAATCCTGTATGTATTGAGTGTTTACGTATCATCACACTGATACTTGCTCAGTAAATTTGTTTTTATTAAATTTGTCAGAGGGCACCTGCACTCACCAGAGAGAGACAGATAAAACAAGCCCTGAGGAGTTGATTTCTCTCATTCTCTCTCTCTCCTTTTCTATCTCTCTCTCTCTCTCAATGGAATATTATGTGAACATGAAAAGGAATTTTGACACCTATTGTACCATAGTATTGAGGGCATTATGATAAATAAACCAGTTGGAAAAATAAGAATATTGTGAAAATCCATTTCTATGAGGTATCTTATAACTAAAACAGAGAGGGAGAGGAAAATAGAGAAAGCACCCCCCATGGGGAATGATCACCCTCTAATCCTGTCTCCTCCATTTCTCCTTCTTTTCAGGATTTTGGGCATACATGCATATATGCCTGGCACACTTTGCAACTTGCCAGGTCTGGGACTCAAACTACGTAGCCGGCTCTGTAGGATTCTGCTCCCTTAATCACCAAGCCACAGACTGGCCCATGAACTTATTTTCTAAACACTAGTCAGTTCTATAAATGTAGGGTTATGTTTTAATTATTCACTATTATATCCTCAAGACAGCCAGAAACATACTAAGCTTCCAATGTAGATTTGTTGAATGAATGAAAAAATACTACTTAGGTATTTAAATTAAAATGTAATCACATGTTTATTCAAATAGAAAGAGGACCATGGGGCAACCCCATAGCCTAATTGTTAAGGGACCCTTATCATGGCTGAATCCTGGTCCCAGTGACTTAAGGGATGACTTATTGGGACCTCTGTGACCTGTCAAAGTGAGGTCCTTTGCCACACCACAAGGAAGTGTGGTCAAGGAAGTAAATACATAATCACAGGGTTAGGAAGGATACTTAGCCTATAAGCTAGGAATAACCCACTCTCTCCTTTTCAGGTATTAAAAGGACTCAAACTACTAGTGGTGAATGACAATTTTTTAAAATTTCTAATCTATCACAAGTTCATACTTTGGGAAGATGCACTTAAAAATACATTGTTAAAAAATTAAATTGAGGGCCAGCTATGACCTGGTGCTTAAGATGGCTGGATCCTACATAGCCGACTGCCCAGTTCAAGTCCTAGACCCAGTGCCTTGAGAAACACACTGAATGTGTGTGCACGTGTGCCCAGAATCCTGAAAGGCGGGAGAGGAGGAGAAAGGATTGCAGCATGATCATGCCCCATGGAGGACGCTTTCATGTTTCTCTCTCTCTGTCTCTCTCCAGCAAGCGCAGCAAGCACACACACGCTCTGCCAAATTTAAAAATAAATTAATTAATAAATTTAAAGGGCAAACCAAGGACCAGAAGGTGGCATGGGAGTTAAGTATGGATCCCACATGGCCAACTGCATGGCTCCATTCCTGGAGCAGCAGTTGGGTGTGCCCAAGATCCAGAGAGAAGATGGAGGAGAAGGAAGAGTGGTGTGGCTATTCTCCCTGAGAGGCTTATTTCTTACTTATCTCCTCTCTCTCTCTTTCTCTGTGTGTGTGTGTATGTCTTTCTCTTTCCCTGGCAAGTGCATGTTCCCTGTAGCAAAAACTGCAAGGAAGAGAAGGAGCAATCAAAGTACACTCCACTGGAGGGTGCTTTCTCCCTCTCTGTTGCTATCTTTCTCTAGTGAGCACATGCCATCTGGCAACTCAAAAAAAAAAAAAAAAAAAAAAGACCATGAGTAAAATAATGGGGATACAGAACAATAGCATGCCCTATTTTATATTGGGACCAGCAGTTGGCATAATAGCTATGTCACTGGACTCATGTAGTTGACTGGCTCAAGTCCCAGACCCGGTTGCCTAAATTTGGGCATGTGTGTGCGGGCCCAAGACCACGAGAGGAGAATGGAGGAGAAGGGATTGTGGCATGGCCATTCCCCCTGAGGGGTGATTTCTCGCTTTCTGTCTCTCTGTCTCTCTCTGTCTTTCTGGTGAGCACACACATCCTATAGCAAAAACCTCTCCAAATACATAAATAAATAAATAAAATCATATTGAAGTAAAATTAAAGACATCTAAAAGTCAAAATCTGATTTACTACTTTATTCCCTTTCTCAGTAAGGGCTATGATGACTCTTTGGCATTTGTAAAAAGATTCAATTTTTTCCTATATCTAACAGGACTTAACACAACATTTTACTTAAAGTCCCATGTACACACATACCCACATACCACTTTTCCACTTTCTTCCCAAAAAGTTTATTTCCTGAAGCAGCAGAGATACAGAGAGAGATGAACAGAAAGACAATATTCTCAACAGGGTCCAGATGCTACGATTAAGTCCCAGCCTTGGCTGCAAGCCCCAGACCACAGGCACACGAGCACTCAGAGACATCTCCAGATACAAACACCAAAGCTTTAGGCTTTTGCCACAAGGCACCCATGCTTGCTGGAGAGAGACAGCGGAGAGAAAAACTAGAAATCACCCTTCAGGAAGGATGGCCATGCCACAATCCCTTCTCCTCTATTCTCTTTGGATTTTGGGCACACACACACACACTCACACATACACACACACCCAGCGTAAGTTTTTCAAGCAGCCCTGTCTGGGACTGGAACCATATTCAGCAATGTGGGATTCTAGTACCTTAACCACCTTGCCACCTGCTACCCCCTCACATACCATCTCTAAAATCTTACCTCTCAGCAAGAAAACAAATAACTTTATATTTTTTTCAGAGAGAGATTTTTCTATAGGATGTGTGTGCTTGCCAGACAGAGAGACAGAGTGATGGAAAGAGAGAAATCACCCCTTCCCCCCAGGGAGGATGGCCATGCTACAATCCCTTCTCCATTCTCTTCCTGGGGTCTTTGACATGAACACAAATATGCCTGGTGTGAATTTTTAAGCTGCTGGGTCCAGGACTCGAACTGTAGTCGACTATGTGGGAGTCTAGTAACATAACCCTTATGCCATTTGCTGGTTCACCCCCCTTGTTTTTAAGAGAAATGTTTTCTATAGGGTGTGGCACTTGCCAGAGACACAGACAAAAAGTGAGAACCACCCCCCAGGAGGGATGGCCACACTGCAATCCCTTCTCTGTTCTCCTCTCAGGATTTTGGGTATGCACGCACATATGCCCAGCATGAGTTTCAAGCAGCAGGGTCCAAGACATAAACCACGGTCGACCATATGGGAGTCTAGAACCTTAATCACCATGCCACCTGCTGGCCCCAATAAATAACATTATTGAAAGAATCAAAGACTTAAATGCATGTTTCTCCAAAAAGGATATACAAATGGCCAATGAGCATATGAAAAGATGTTCAACCTCACTAATCATTAGGGATGTGCAAATCAAAGCTACAATAAAACATCACCTATATACATTATATTGTTGACTATTATTTTAGAAAAGATACAGGACTGTATGTAAATATGTGGAATGGATTATGTTGAGTTGTTAGAAAAGTTGTGACTTTTTTTTTTTTTTGGAAAGGTTTTTGCTATAGGGAGCGTGCGCTCACCAGAAAGACAGAGAGAAAGTGAGAAATCACTCCCTCAAGGGAGGATGGCCACACCACAATCCTTTCTCCTCCATTCTCCTCTCAGGATCTTGGGCATGCATGCACCCGAGCCCGGCGTGAGTTTAAGCCACGGTCTGGGACTCAAACTGCTGTCAACTACGTAGGAGTTCAGTGACACAGCCATTACACTAACTGCTGGTCCCATTTTTCTTTTGTTATGCAAAATGCATCATGGCTCTTCTGACAACTCAAAATACCATAGCATAGCAAAGATAGTTGGTAACAATTCAATATATATTTCAAAGTATACAGAAGAGTGGATTTCAAGTGTGCACATCACAAAAGAATGATAAATATAGATGGTGGATATGTTTATTGCCCTGGTTTGACCATTATACACTGTATACATGTTTCAAAAACTGTATGCCACAAATATGTACAACCAGTATATGAAATTAGAAATAACAATAAAATAACGAACAGAAAATAAAAAAGTGTTTGCTATAATGTGGAGAAATCAGAAACATTTGGCAATATTAGTGGAAGGTAAAGTGGATGGTCAATATGGACAATGATACTGTGGTTACTCAAAAATCTAGACATGAAATTACCATATGATCCAGAAATTTAATTTCTAGGTAAATGTATCTAAAAGAATTGAAATAGGGACCAGCAGATCGCATAGTGTTCACCTCGCTGGACTCCTACATAGTTGTCTGTGGTTCAAGTCCCAGACCAGGTGGCTTAAAATTCATGCTGGCACGTGTGTATACATATCCAAAATCCTGAGAGAAGAATGGAGGAGAAGGGATTGCTGTGTGGCTATCCCCCTGGGGGGTGATTTCTCTCTTTCTATCTCTCTGTCTCTCTCTGTCTCTCTGGCAAGTGCACACATCCTATAGCAAAGAGCTCAAAAAAAAAAAAAGTAAATAAAGAAAGAATTGAAATAGTGAAAGCAACTCACATGTCCATGGCTATAATGGAGAAACTAAGTTCGGTGGATACACACAACAAAATATTATTCAGACATAAAAAGGAAGTCTGATAGTTGTGGTAACATGGTTGAGACTTGGGGACATTATGATCATTAAGCCAGTGGGAAAAATATGAACATTGTAGAAATCTACTTATATGCTGAATCTTGAATAGCCATATTCAAAGAAACACAAGAATTAGAATTCTGGTTACCCAGGACGAGGGATCTGAGGGAAGAATGGGGCTGTGTTTAATGGTGCAGAGTTCCTGTTCTGCAAGATGAAAAGGCTCTGGGACTGAAGTGACGAAGAAGCAAGTGCATTCTCATAACTCTTTCAAATATTTAAAGAACTAGACATGTTTTAGGGGAAACAGTGTTGCTGGAGACAATCCACACTGCATAAGATTCAGTGCACTGTCGGCTAAGTGACTCCATCCGTTACATGTCATTGTAATACATAGGGAATTGTAAAACCAGACACCTTCTTTTAACATTTTATTTTTTTTAACAGTTAAGTGTAGATGGATTCAAAAACATTTTATTTCCACATTCCCTGGAAGCTGTGGAAGAGAATTTGTCCTCAGAAATGGAGAACCAGGCCCTGAAGTGGCAGAGGGAATAGGGCACTGCTGCATGAGGCCAGGGCCACATGGGAGGACCAGGTTTGACTCCCAGGCAAATCTGAATAGGCCTGGCATGATGGCCTTGTCTGTACAGCTGGCTGGAGCAGAAGAGACTGGGACAGAAAAATCAGGACTTGGTGAGACCATCTCAAAATAACTATTTCTTGCTCTTATTAGAAGAAAACATGAAGAAATGGAAAATAATTGTCCTACAATGCTTTAGATTTCTTTTTTTTTTTCATTTATTTTCAACAGTAAAACTTCTCTTGGTAAATATATGTCTCAGGGCTGACTTTACATCCTTATTCCTCAGACTGTAGATGAGGGGGTTCAACATGGGAGTTAAAAGATTATTGAAGATCTGAATTGCGGCACCAAATAAGGGGCTGGGATTGGGCTGTAGGTAGATGATGATCACTGGCCCATAAGCACAAAGAATTGCAGCGAGGTGGGCACTGCAGGTTGAGAAAGCCCAATGCCTGCCCTCTGCCGAGTGGATCTTTGATATGGAAACTCCGATGCAAGTATAGGATACAAGAATGAGAAACAAGCAAATGACCGACAAAAGACCAACGTTTGTAAAACCTACCCTCTGGGCTAGAGATGTGTCCTCCCAGGTATATCACAGAAATAATAGGCCACCTCGTTAGACCCACAGTAGGGTAACTGGAAGGTGAGGGAGGTTAGCATAACAGCATGCACAAGGCCACCCACTTACATGCCTGTGGCCAAAACAGAGCAGACCCTGGGATTCATGATGACCGTGTACCTCAGGGGACGACAAATGGCTACATAGTGGTCCAAGGCCATCACTGTGTACAGGAAACCCTCAGTGCAGTCCAGAAAATGGTAGAAGAAGAGCTGGGCAGCACAGCCCTGGAGAGAGATCCTTTGACTCTGCCCTGAAAGATATGAAAGCATCTTGGGAGCAGTTGTTGAAGAGAAAGCCAGGTCAAAGATGGAGAGGTTTCCCAAGAAAAAATACATGGGAGTGTGAAGCCACGAGGAGGAGAGGATCGCCGTGAGGATGAGCACATTTCCCAAGAGGGTGCATGAATATATTGATGAGAACAGAAACAAAAGGGTGGTCTCCAGGCCCTCTGACTCAGGGATCCCCAGCAGGATGAATTCCGTCACCATTGTGCAATTTCTCATTTTTACGGGATGATCAGCTCTTGGGTGTCTGGGGAAAGAAATATGTAGTTAAGTTTATTATGTACACACATTAGCTTTGTTTAGATCAATAAAACAGTGAAGCAGCCAAAGATCTAAGTAGAGTGGTGCTCCCTGACAGAGCCGCCGTGCTCTGCCTGTCCGCCCTGTTCTGAGCTCCTCCTGCAGTGCAGCCTCATTGCGGACACCCCCCAGCACAGCCTCACCAACACGCCTTACACGATCACCACCTACTGATCATTCTTCACATTCACTGATACAATACATCAATACCACGT
>AAPY01834860.1:0-17549 GCA_000181375.1 Tupaia belangeri | reverse complement strand
ATTAATTGTTAACATTGGTAATGTTAAGATAGAGAAAATATGGCATTTTTGGTCTTTTTTAAAACATTTTTTTAACAATTTACCAAGTAGTTTATAAAGTTGTGATTTTTTTCCTATTAGGAAGGAGCCCATATCAGGGAACAGGCATAAGGAAAGAACAGAAGCCACTAATGACTCCCTTTGCTCACTCACACTTCCTGAGCCTGGGGACGCAGCCATTAGGGATATTGTCTCAAAATAAACAAGATCGGGAACCAGCAGTTAGCGTAATGGCTATGTCGCTGGACTCCCACGTAGTCGACCGCGGTTCGTGTCCCGGACCCGGTGGCTTAAAACTCATGCCGGGTGCGTGTGCATCTGTGCCCAAGATCCCGAGAGGAGAATGGAGGAGAAGGGATTGCAGCGTGACCATCCCCCCTGGGGGGTGATTTCTCGCTTTCTGTCTCTATGTCTCTCTCTGTCTGTCTGGCGAGCACACGCGCCCTACAGTGAAAATCTCTCCAAAAAAAAAAAAAAAAAAACAAGATCTATCAAACCTCTCCAGTCTGAACATACTATAAATTTGGTATTTCAGGACCACACTAATAACAAGGCTAAGTATCGAATCTGTGTACCGAGGACTCAGGAGGATATAGATTGACTCTATGCCGTGGCCTTTAAAGCAAAATAGAGTTTTGGCCTTAGACACGCATTCTTCGTGCCTAGAAACTTTAGAAGAAAACCTCACCACTCCTGTTAGATGCATTTTCCATCAGCTGATACATATCTAATCTTTGCTGGCTCCTATCCTACTCTTGTTCTGCTTGTACTGACCTTCTTTTCCTCTCCCTCTGACCTGCTCAGACATTCTGTGTGTCACGGTCATTTCATCTGCTCACACAACTGACAGAGAAAGACTCACAGAACTTGAGAACGTTCTTAGATGCCGCTGAGTTCAGAGAGCCACTAACGAGCAACTCTGCAAAAGATGGGAAGGGGAGAAATTGGGGGCAAGTGAGCCCGGGTGGTGGGAGAATGGCTTATTGGGAAGGTGGCATTACTGAGAGTGATAGAGTCTCTGCACAGGAATCTATTTTCCACGTAGTATAAGAATGAAAACTTATCTTTACTTTTAACACCTACTCTTTTTATCAGTAGTTTCTTGAAAAGGCATCTACGTGTTCATTCTTCCATTAAAGACTAAGAGATAGTTGCCAATATCAGTGAGTTTGGGGATAGTGAAACTCAGAAAAAATCGTTTTTAAGAATTATTCATTTAATTTTATTTATCATTATTATTATTTTTAAATTTTCTACAGAGCACATGCACTCACCAGGAAAAGGGACAGAAAGTGAGAAAGCAAGTCACCCGGTCTGGGACTCAAACTGCAGTTGGCCTGTAGGAGTCCAGTGCCTTAGCTATCACTCCACCTGCTGGCCCTGAAACTCAGAAAATTTACAAAAAGGAAAGAAAATATATAAATGTTTAGAAGTTAGAGATGTAAGAAAGTATCTAGTTTACCCTGCTTTGCTGGAGAATAATTCATTCTTCTGTTTCCCTTGAAAATCTGTGATGCAAATTCCACACTTACCCAAGTTAACTCTCTTTATGATTATGTCTTATCTGTTCTTAGATTTTCTTCCCCTCATATCAATGTCAGATTTTTGTTTGTTTGTTTGTTTGTTTTGCTATAGGGCGCGTGTGCTCGTCAGAAAGACAGAGAGAGACATAGAGACAGAAAGCGAGAAATCCACCCCCCAGGGGGGATGGCCACACCACAATCCCTTCTCCTCCATTCTCCTCTTGGAATCTTGGGCACGCACGCACACGCGCCCGGCATGAGTTTAAGCCACCAGGTCCGGTACGTGAACCGCAGTCGACTACGTGGGAGTCCATAATGGTGACATAGCCATTACGCTAACTGCTGGTCCCAATGTCAGATCTTTTCTTGAGCATTGATATGAGCAGAGATGTGACAGTGACTATACTGACTGCAGAGTAGGAGTGAGAAGGATTTTTATCAGATTATTTCCTGCGATAAAATATTGATCACAGCACAGGGAAGTTAGTTAGATCTGGAGGTAATATTTGAGTTCTAACAGTAAATGCGGTATGAAAAAGCAAAAGGAGAAATGGAGGCTTCAGAAAATATCATGCTAATTGTTTTTTAGGTTTGTCTAGGACCGATATTAAATTAACAAAGCTAATTAATATTTATGCTACTGGATTTGTATTTAGTATAGGAAAGAAAAAATCTAGCTGAGGGGAGACCATTTCCAGTGGGACACAGTATTTATTTCTGCTACCAATGCCGTGCCTTCTTCTGGATTTGATTCAATTTCCACATGAGTCGATTCCTGTATGTATGTGAGGTGTTATAAAAATGAGTTGCATGCCTTCCTCTTGACTATAAATGCTGAAGAAGGGAAACAATACAAAGTGAAAATTAATAGGTAAGTATATATCACTTCTTTTTAGGTTCAAATTTTTATTTGACTATATGAAAGGCCTTCAAAATTGTCATGGAAAATGTGTGTAATGAAAAAACTATGCGTGGATGTCAAAATTATTTTGTACTAAAATAAACTCATACTTTAATTTCATTTTCTTCATGAACACTAATTTACAAACAAATTATGACTTGACTGATATTCAAATGTGGTTATCACCTGATGATATGTATTTATAAAAAAGGTGCTTCTGAAATATGCCAGTTTGTTCAGTGATAAACCAGATTGGGAGACACTATATAAAACTGATAATGAGACTTGACTACTAGAAAAGTTTTACTTACTATAAAGATAAATTACTCTGGGGCATCCATTGGTAGAGTGGTTAAGGCAGCTAGATCCCATATGGCTGACTGTGTGGTTCAAGACCTGGACCTAGCAGTTCAAAAAACACACTGGGTGCATATGCATGCATGCCCAAAATACAAAAAGGGATTGAGGTATGGCCATCCCCCAAAGAGGTGCTTTCTCACTTTTCTTCCTCTCTCTCTCTCTCTCTCTCTCTCTCTCTCTCTCTCTCTCTCTCTCTCCAGTGAGTGCATGAACACTATCACAAAATTTTAAAAGGAGAAAAGTTGAGTTATTCTGTTCCCTCACTTAACATAAGAAGAAATGGAGTCAAATGTGACATGCACCTTAGCACCAGGGTCAGATTTATTACTGGTCTCCTCTTCTTTTCACTTTCTCTTGCAGCTGCTGCCTTGAGGGAAATAAATCCCTGTTACTTGTGGTCTCCATTGTGACTGTCGCTTTGCCCCTCTAGGACAGGCTGATGCACAAGCAACTCTGTGACCGAGTTCACCTTGCTGGGAATTCCTAATACCCGAGGGCTGGAGAACATGCTCTTCGTCCTGTTTCTGGTCTTCTATCTCTTCACTTTGCTGGGGAACCTGCTTATCTTCCTCACCATTCTGGCTTCCCTCAACCTCCACATCCCCATGTATTTCTTCCTGGGGAACCTCTCAGTGTTTGACATCTTTTTCCCATCAGTGAGTTCTCCCAAAATGATGCTCTACCTAATGGAGCAAAGCCGCACCATCTCTTACCGGGGCTGTGCCTTCCAGCTCTTCTACCACTTCCTGGGTGGCACTGAGTGTTTCCTGTACACCGTGATGGCCTATGACCACTTCGTGGCCATCTGTCACCCTTTGCGATACTCAGTCATCATGAGCCGCAGACTGTGCACCGGCTTGAAAGTGGGCACCTGGCTGGGGGGCTATCTGCATGGAAGTGTCCTCACAGTTCTCATCTTCAGGCTCCCAACGAGGTGGACAACTTTTTCTGTGATATTCCGGTGGTGCTGCCCCTGGCCTGCGCAGACACCTCTCTGGCCCAGACGGTGAGCTTCACTACTGTAGATGTCATGACTCTTACGTGCTTTTTCCTAATCCCTTCTTCCTATAGTCGGATCCTCCTTTCCATATTGAAGATCAGTTCTTCAGACGGCAGGCGCCGAGCCTTCTCTATGTGCAGCGCCCACTTGATCTCCATCTTCTTGTTCTACGGGCCAGTGATGCTCATCTATCTCCGGCCTGCCTCCAGCCCCTGGTTGGATTCTGTCATTCAGGTGTTAAATAGTATCGTCACTCCTTCCCTCAACCCTCTGATTTACACCTTGAGAAACAAGGATGTGAAATTGGCCCTGAAAAGGGTGTTGACTCAATTGGTCCACACTTCTGGGCTATGAGGCATGGAAACAACTCCTCTCTGAATTTGTCTGGGGACTTGTTTCTGGTCCATTGTTCTCCCAGCAGGATTTGCCATATAGCACATAGACTAAAGTTCTATCAACTTTTCTTGGGAGTCCTAATGGTCATGTGGTAGGGATTGGGTGGATTGACCAATGACTTTTCCTTCAAGGAAGTTTTTCAGACTACCCTAGTCTTTTGTGTTTCTGCCTCACACAGTATTTGTTGAAACTGTTTCGATTGATTATAATGTCACGAATTTCCAGAGGCTATGGACCCTTTCCTTCCCTCCACCCTTCTTTATTTCAAAATCCATGCCTTACTCCTTCTACAATATGTTTCTGACTCTTGAATAAAGTTGTTTTATGACAGACAAGTTTTGACACTTAAAAGTAGAATCACGCAGTTGGGTAAATTTAAGTTTAAATTGATTTGTGACTTCTTTTGCTTTAATCGCGTCTTCCAATTACAAACTTTTAGTTTGATTATTGACCTCTTTGGCTATCAGAGAAATCTAGTGTTGGCATTTGTTCATGATGCCTCTAGTGAGAAACTGACCACTAATCTATCTATATCAAATGGGAAAATGGATTTTTATAAATTTGCAGAGGAAAGCCTATTTTGAGCTAGAGTTCTCTGTTTGTTGTAGATATACCCCATTTCTTGAAAAATATTCATTATTTATTTTTGGAATATTTTGACACTTAAAATTAAACATTTAATCAAATGAATTGCAGGCCATGACCCATGTATCTGATTTATCCACTCACACATCTAGAATAAGGGTTGACATTTATAATCTTCTTACTAAGTGTGTAATAGTGTTCTAAGCACATCACACATATTGATTAAAGGGACTCACGAACCCCACCAGGTAGATACTATGAAATTTTTTTTTTATAGATGAAAAAAACAAAAACAAAACTAAGGACAGAAAAATATTTACATTCCAGTTGAATCTGAATCTAGAAATAAATTCTATGTCCTAAGACATAGTGCTTTACGAGATATACCAAGGAATAAAAAATTCTTTATAATAATAGCTATCACCGTTCATATGTTTTTGTGTGTTTATGTTTTTTTCATATCATTTACTGTTATGAGTATTTTATATATATTAACTAATACAAACTGAATAGCATCTCTATTGGTAGATACAAATTACTGTGTTGAATTTTTTATGAAAGAGTTGAGACCCGTGTAGATCAAGTAACTACATATAGAAAATAGTGATGAAACTAAGCATAGCTAAAGAAGCACCCTGGGTAACATTCATAGAAATAAGCATGGTGGGGAAATAATAACATTAGCTCTTTTCCACTCCATAGTAATATCCATTAATCCAGTCCACTGTTGACTAAGTAACTTAAAACCCTCTATCTGATAACAGAGGGACCTTGGTAGAGCATTTACTAAGTGACTTATACAAAGAGTAAAAGGGAAAAATTTGGAAAGGCAACATCTTTTTATGGTATAGGCAAACCTGTTTATGGTATAAATGGAATATTTATTTACAAGCATCTGCACCTGCTTTCTTGTTACTGTCTTTAGTTTTATTTATTTATTTATTTATTTATTGCTATAGGGCTTGTACGCTCACTAAAGAAAAACAGAGAGGCAGTGAAAAAGAACTCACCTCCCAAGTACTATGGCCATGCCTTAATCCCTTCTCCTCCATTCTCATCTCAGGATTTGGGCACACAAATGTACCTGGTGTGATTCTCAAGCTACTGGGTCTGGGATTTGAACCATAAAGCTGGCCATGTAGTATCCAGCACCTTTTTGGCACTGGACCTGGTTTTTAAAACTGTTTTTTCTTTTTTTCTTCCATGAGTGAATGAGACAGAGAGAGAGAGAGAGAAAGGTGATCCACCCTAGCTTTAGCCAACTCCAGGTCATGGGCACACATCTGCCTGTCATGTTGAGGGCATAAATCTGGAACCTCCCTATGTGAATCGGCCTCATGGAGCATCATGTTATGGCCGCACCACTGTCTAGTCCCCACATTCTCCTGGTTTACTGCTGTAGTTGCTAACATCTCTCCATTGCCACCCGTGGCCAACCTTATTTCATTTATTTGAAAGTTCTTGGGTCCCCTGCACTGCCCTATCATGGTATTGGCATGACCTATGCAGTAGGCTTCCACTCGCCACTCTTCATCTGTCCTCACAACACAGTGGATGTTTACCCTCGAGTGTGTGAACGAGAGTCAGAGCCAGCGGCTGCCAAGCCTTCATGACCTGCTCCCCAAGAGCACACACCATCATTCCTGCTTTTTGTCATTTCTTTCTTTGGAAGTGAGTCATCAAGCCCAACCCATAGCTGGAGGGAGAAAAATTAGGCTCCACCTTGTGAAGAGAGTGTCAGAAACTGTGTTCACATGTATTTTTTTTTTTCTTTAAAGTTTATTTATGTCTTCCATGAGAGAAAAAGGGAGAGAGAGAGAGAAAGATACTCCCAACACGGTCCCCAGGCTATATGATCCACTCCCAGTCTCAGGTGGCCTGGCACATGTTCACGGAGGTCCCAGGACAAGAACCCAGGGCCCTTTCCATGTGGGTTCAGTTGCATCTCCACTGAGCCACCACCTGGACCCTGTCAATACATTTTTAACCACCACAGATTTGGGTAGCCTTACTTATTTTTCTTATTGGAACTCTTCTTTCTTTTTAAGTTTATTACTTTTAGAAAAAGAGAGAGCAAGAGAGGGAGAGAGAGACAAAGAAAAGAGACAAGCATCCTTGTCAGGTCTTGTGGGGAGCCAAGAAGGAGACGTGAGAAATGTGTAGGATGAGGCCATCAGATTATGACGAGGGTCATTATCTGGACATGGCCTTAGGCAGCTGGGTTGTTATGGGTAGAATGTCCTGAAACTTGTTGTGTGAAAGATGTTTCCAGTAATCTTTGCACAAAAGTTCCAGGCCAAGAAAGCCAGATGGTTTTGCATAAATACTAGCAATAAACTTACCTCGGCGCTGACCAGTATTGACTGGCAGTCCTCCCGTTTCTATCCTGTCTTCTGGTCTTTCTTTAATCCTCACCCTCCAATTCAGGAACTGTTCACCGTCGGCAGGTCCGACAGGTCTTCATGCTGGGTCCTGCAGCCAGCTGAGATCACTGGCACACTCAGACACATGCGGCGTGAAGAAGGCTCTGGACACCACCCAGGGTCTGTTCACGTGGTCTCCAGTACTGCCCCTATCACTCACACCACCATTGCTGAGCCTCGGGACTCTTCTATTTAGTATGACTTCACATGCTAAACACATACTGTAACGCATATTTCTTCACATGGTTTTCTTGATTTAGAATGTTTATTTTAATCCTCTTTGCCTTTGTGAGAACCATGAGTATTTTAGATTTTTGTTCATTCTCTGCCACTTCCATATCTTTTCTGACCATCCCATTCCACAACAATTCCTTTCTTCTATCAGCTGGTAGTTCTTGTTTAAATGAACTACTTTGCCATTAAGAAATACAAGTTATGACAGTTCTTATATCATTGTCTTGGATTGTTACATGATTTAGAAATTATTATTTAATGTTTTAAACAATGATTGGCCTAGAACACAGGTCGGAAGGACAGCAGCTAGGTGAACAGGCAGAGGAGTGCTAGCCACAGAGGATACTGTGTGAATAAGATCGGTATGCTCTCTGCTCTTATGCAGTACAAAGCACTGGAGAAGATTAGAAGTGGAACAAGTAGTTGATACATGATGTGGACAAAGGCTTTTTCGATGGAAACAGAAGCAGGGGCTGTGAAAACTTAAGTTCAGATAGAAGCACCAAGGCCAAGGAAGGAAGGAACTAGAAAACTGAAAAAGGAAAACTAAAGGGCTTGCCTAGCAATCAATCATCAAAGACATTATTCAATTTCTGCTTCAATAATGCAAACACATCTGACTTGCACACGCATGCACCTCCTACTTGGCCCCGTGAAATGAAGTGAAATGTGCTTCTGAGATGAATGGGGTGGCCCCTTTACAGAAGAATTCTGAGGGGGCCAGCAGGTGGCATGGTAGTTAAGGCACTAGAATCCCAAATAGCCACCTGTGGTTCCAGTCCCAAACCCAGTGGCTTAGAAATTCATGCCAGCCATGAGTGTGTGCAGCCTCAAAGTCCTAGGCAGAGAATGAAGGAGAAGGGATTGCGGTGTGGCCATACCCCTAGAGGGTGATTTCTCGTTTTCCCTCTCACTGCCTCTCTGGCAATCGCACATGCCCAATGGCAAAAGCCTTAAAAAGAAAAAGAATTCTGATGAACATGGTTCTAAGATACTTTAAAATGCTTAATAAATCAAGGTGCCTAGGATTTCAGTGTTTCAATTTTCTAGAAAAAAAAGAGGGCTCTCTAAAGACAGAAACCCTCACTATAATAAGGACATATTTTAAAAAGATTATTAACACATTGTTGATCAATTACCTTCTTTTCCAGCTAGCCTGCAATCCTTCTAGCATCAAAAATTAGGCAGAAGGGACTGATAACCAGAATATACAGCAAACTCAAGCAGGTTACCCTCATACAAAAATATTAATCTGATTAAAAATGGGCAAATGAGGGACCAGCAGTTGGCATAATGACTTTGTCATTGGACTCCCATGTAGTCGACCATGGTTTGAGTCCCGGACCTGGTGACTTAAACTCATGCCGGACGTGTGTGCTTGCATGCCCAAAAGACTGAGAGGAGAATGAAGGAGAAGGGATTGCAATGTGGCTATCTCTCATTGGGGGTGATTTCTCACTTTCTGTCTCTCTGTCTCTGTCTGTCTGGTGAGTGCACGCGCACTATAGCAAAAACCTCTCAAAAAAAAAAAAAAAGGGCAAATGAGCTGAACAGACAACTCTCTAAGGAAGATAATATGAATGGCCAAAAAGCATATGAAAAAATGCTTAATGTCACTTACCATAAGGGATATGTAAATTAAAACTACAATGAGTTACCTCTTAAACCCATCCAGATTAGCTAAGGTTAAAAAATAATCATAAGTGCTGGTGAGGCTGTGGTGGAAAGGGAACACTCCCACACTGTTGGTGGGAATGTAAATTAGTACAGCCGCTGTGGAGAACGATACAGAGGTTCCTCTAAAACCTGTTCATAGGCACCGAGGACCTGCTGACATGGGCTGCGTTCACACCAAACCGTGAAGAAGGCAGCCCGGGTCAACATCGAGAAGTATTACACGCGTCTGGGCAACGACTTCCACACAAACAAGCGCGTGTGTGAGGAGATCACCATCATTCCCAGCAAGAAGCTTCGCAGCAAGATAGCAGGCTGTCACGCATCTCATGAAGCGCATTCAGGGAGGCCTCGTGAGAGGCATCTCCATCACGCTGTAGGAGGAGGAGCGAGAAAGGAAAGATATTATGTTCATGAGGTCTCAGCCCTGGATCAAGAAATCATTGAAGTGGATCCTGACACTAAGGAAATGCTGAAGCTTTCGAACTTTGGCAGCCTATCCAACCTGCAGGTCATGCAGCTAGAGTTGGAATGAATTTCAAAACCCGCATGGAGCCATTCAAATCTTTCTGCTATGCCGTACTATTTTCAATAAGTCTGGGATAACAAAACAAAACAAAAAAACAAAACCCCAAAATAAAAAATCTGTAAATAGAACAACCATACAACCCAGTAATTCCACTCCTGGGTGTCTATCCAAAGGATGGGAAAAACATTTGCACATTCATATTCATTGCAGCACTATTCCTAATTACTAAGATTGGAATCAGTGCAAATGTCCAAGAACAGATAAATGGATTAAAAAAATGTGGCACTGGGACCAGCAGTTAGCATAATGGCTATGTCACTGGACTCCCATGTAGTTGACCGCAGTTCACGTCCCGGACCTGGTGGCTTAAAACTCATGCTGGGCGCGTGTGCGTGCGTGCCCAAGATCCCGAGAGGAGAAGGGAGGAGAAGGGGTTGCAGTGTGACCATCCCCCCTGGGGGGTGATTTCTCGCTTTCTGTCTCTCTATTTCTCTGTCTGGCGAGCGCACACGCCCTATCGCAAAAACCTCTCCAAATAAATAAATAAATAAATAAATGTGGCACATGTACTCTATAGAATACTTCTCAGCCATAAATAACAATGAGACCTGACATTTGATACAAAGTGGGGAAATATGGAAGATTTAATACTAAGTGAAGCAAGCCAGACTATGAAAGAGAAACACGGTATGTCCTCATTTAATATATACCAAATGACTGCCTTCTATGGCAGAAACTGAAAGATTGGAAAATACAACGGCAGGCAGGCAACTGATGGTACTAGAAACAGTCTGGGAGGGCATAGGCAACAGGGGAGAGTGGGAAAGGGTCAGGAAAAAAAATCATTTAACAGAAGCAAAAATATTAAGTTATCTATTGATGGTAATGTACATGGTAATATCTACAAGTTGACTAACATTCACTGTATTCATGTTGGGAAAACCATTTTGTATACTGTAGAGATGCACAGTGATTAAAAAAATTAAGAAAAAAGGAAACATCTAAACAAAAAAACTGGACTACATATCTTGGAAACAAAATTATGCAGAATACATCTTCATTGCTCTAAAGCACTTCATTGCGTTATAGTTATTTCCCCCAATCTGCTCGAAATTTTCAAAATGCTATTCCTTTTCAAACCAGTGAAACATATTTTTTCCACAATTCACAGACTAAGTTAAGCAATTATTAAGTGAAAGAGCTAGCCATAACTGTTACAGGATGAGGGCTGAGAAAGCATGTCCTTTATCCTTGGGAAAAAGTTATTAAATCTCTGCAGAGAGAAATAAGTTATAATTGTATCTGTGACAGTTGAAACAATCAGTAATAACAATAAATGTTAAGAGTTCAAGCAAAGTTGAAATAAACAGGCTTAAACTGCCTAGTTTTAAAAAAGATCTTCAGTTGGGGCTGGCAGATGGTATGGTGGTTAAGGTGCTGGACTCCTACATGGCTGACCGTGGTTGGAGTCCCAGACCTGGCAGATTACTTTCTTACTTTCCCTTTCCCTCTCTCTGGACAAGTTGAAATAATAAATAAAATAATTCTTAAGAAAATGAATTACCATTTCAAAACCATGGTGATGGGAGTCCTTCCTGTATTTCTTCTGTCATGATGAAGCATTGTAATTATAAGAAAGCTGTTAAGATTAGTTAAACTTTGGGGTCAGAGGTGGTGTGGTGGTTAAGGGCGCTGAACACCCATGTGTGGTTCAAGTCCTGGACCTGGCGGCATGCTTTCTCATTCTCTCTCTCTCACTCTGTCCCTCTCTGGTCAAATTAAAATAAATAAATAAGTAAATAAAGTTAAATAAAATAATTCTTTAAAATTTTTTTTAAAAAATTACTTAAAGTTCAATACACTTGTCATTTTTTTGTGCCTTCTATATTATCTCAAAGTAATTTTAGCCAAACGGTTTTCATAGGCCCCTGTGCTAGGTTGACTGGACAACTAGGAAAATAATCTGCTCACAGACCTATCTAGTCTGCTCTTACCAGACCTACTATGCTCTCTGCATAGGATTCGGCAGAATGAATTCTTAAAATACACAGTGAGCCAAGTTACAGTAACTTAAGAATGCTAAAACTACCCATCAGTAGCTGTCTTAAAAGAAAATAAAGAGGAGTTTTCAGAAAACAAACAAATATTAATTCAATCAGTTGTGGGAACCATGTTGGGGGATTATAAAAGTCACGTGAGTGTTTTGTTTTGTTGAATATCGGGTGGGATTATTGCCTCTTTTCTTTAGGCAGTTGCTTTTCTACTCCCCACTCCTTCTTCAGCCCAGACCCCCGAGCACAGGCGTGTTCTGCATCCCCAAATGTCTGAACTCCTGGCTGACTCTCCCCTAGAGGGAAGACGGGCCAAGAGTGGGTGCTAAAGAGAGAGATTTAAAAATAGGGTGTAACTACATGCTGCTATGCAATTGCACTTTTTTTATTAATTTATTTTACATTCATTCACCGAGCATCATCACAGCATACAAAATGTGATTTCCCATCCAGAATACACTGCACAGTGACTTAATCATACATGTTATCACTGACAAATAATTTTCCATTTCTCGTTTCATATATATATGTATATATTATTTTTCTCCCCATTTCTCACCCTCTGCCATTTCCCATCCTCCTCCCACACTATCTCAGGTGTCTATAGTTGCTTTCCATTCCTTCCCCCCATACATTTTATCAATTCACAAAATATCTTAATTAATCTAAGTACTTTCAATAGCAAGGTCAGCTGATATACACATATCTGTAAACACATGCCTGACTTTAGGCATGAAGCTCTGATTAGAATGAATATACTATAAAGAAGCACCTAGCTAATGCTATATAGTTACTGAACTTCAGCTGTGAAATACTGCTTTCAGGGACTGAAAATGAAGATTTTCTGCTGAGACTTCTCCCTCCAGATTCATTTCTAGTGGATAGAGCTACTTCTGTCTCCTTCTCTCTGACTCTTTCTGTCTCTCTGTGTTTCCCTGTGTCTCTTTTTAAATTTTTTTCTTTTTTTTTAGGTAAAGTATTCTCTGGGCTCTCAAGCCCCTCCTCTAACTTACTAATTCATGGCTTTCCTTCTCCCATCTAGGAGAGGCACAAACCAAGGCCCATTGTGAGATGGCTACTGAACTTCAGCTGTGAAATTCTGCTTTTGCACGGTGCACATGTGCGCAGCACGATTTTCATTTTTTGCATTTTAAAATTAAAATATAAAATTATTTTATTGTATTTTTTTCTTTTTATAGTTTTTTTCTTCTTTCCTCTTCTCTTTTCTTTTCCTTTTTTGTTTAACTCCATCCCTTGGCAGCTCGGCCTCCACGAACTGAGTGTCTAGGCAGGTCTAAGTGAACGGTATCCAAACATCTGATTACTACTAGGGTAACTGCATTTTAGTGTAAGAAGTAATGAGTTAGAGGCAGTGGGGAGAAAAAAAGGAGGGGAGAGAGCCCCGCCTGCTGTCCAAGTGCTCCCTCTGTTCTATACCTTCCTGTCAGTGCCCAGAGGGGGACCAGGGACCCAAAGGAAGCTAAAGACATTTATTCTCTCTCGTGGGGTGACTGATGCTCCCTCACTGGGGGCCAGAGGCACTGTTGGGTCTAGATTTTCAGGCCCCACTGGTTCCTCTGAGAGGGAGGAACTTTCAGCCTTTTTTGGCCTAAGGGCCCAGCCCCTCTGTTCCACAGCATCTGAAGGCAAAGAATCCAGGGGTGGGGTGGGTGTGGGCTCGGTTGTCAGCCCAAACCAACCACGTTTACCTGAGGTCTGTACATGCTCTTTCCTGGAGTGCATTCTCACCTTCTGATGAGTTGTGTGCATTAGGGAAAGGTGGATAGAACATGGAAATCAGCTTTCTAGGAGCCTGAGCTAACACCGACTCAATTGATTCCACGGCTTTTCTTAAGATACTTCTTGGTTAAAGAAGCTGGATCCTAAA
Source organism: Tupaia belangeri (assembly GCA_000181375.1). Taxonomy (NCBI): domain Eukaryota; kingdom Metazoa; phylum Chordata; class Mammalia; order Scandentia; family Tupaiidae; genus Tupaia; species Tupaia belangeri. The sequence goes on along the minus strand of AAPY01834860.1, from coordinate 3,946 downwards.
AGCCTGCCCATTGATTGCATATGTTCAGTCACGCTGTGGACCTAATTTCTGTAGTGAGACTAAAGTCTGCATTGAAAGAAAATGGCTGTTTCTAATATTTGTAATTATCTATTGATTTTTTTTTCTGTATTACATATGGTCTTTTCCACTCAGCTTTATTTTGTGCCATTAGACAATTTCCAGTTTTCACTTTGCTGTCAGCTATCAGAGGAGAAATCACCCTCACGAGTGTCTGGAGTCAATAAGTAATCCCAGAACCACTCTGAGTCTACCTGGGGGAATACTGTGGAATAAAGGCTCCTTAAAATCAGAATATTGATATCTTGGGAAACTTTTTAACAAGAATGGGTAGGAGCAGGGATTACATCAGGAATATTAGATATCCCGAAGCATTAATTATCATAAAAAACATTAGATATTATTACAGTATATTATTTATACATATTTAAAGGAGATTAGAGATCTTTTTTGTTTTCAAAGTTACCCTAAATCACAGTTAAGAGTAAGTTTAGCATGTACACTCAGATATGTCCAATTATAAACTTTCTTATGCCTTTTCGTCTAAGCTACCTTCAGTGTCACCTATTCCTTTTATTCTGAGGAAGTAGAGGAAGAAAAGTAAATGATCTCTCCAATAGCACACTCCAGTTAGTGGCGGAACTGGGCTGACCCCCACTTAGTTCTTCAGACAGTATACAGCCATGTTGGCGGGGCTGCTCTTTGATCCCAGGATTCACTAGATGAAGATGAAGAATCACACTCCAGTAACTGAGTTCGTCCTCCTGGGAATCCCTCACACTGAGGGGCTGGAGAACCTGCTCTTCATCCTGTTTGTGGCCTTCTACCTGCTCACTCTGCTGGGAAACCTGCTCATCCTCTCAGCCATTCTCACTTCCCCCAACCTCCACACCCTCATGTATTTCTTCCTGGGGAGACTCTCAGTGTTCGATATCTTTTTCTCATCGGTGAGTTCTCCCAAAATGATGCTCTACCTAACGGGGCAAAGCTGCACCATCTCTTTTCCAGGCTGTGCCTGCCAGCTCTTCTTCTACCACTTCCTGGGCTGCACTGAGTTTTTCCTGTACACCGAGATGGCCTACGACCGTTGTGCGGCCATCTGTCACCCTTTGCGATACTCGGTCATCATGAGCCACCAGGCGTGCATCGTCATGACTCTGGGCACCTGGCTGGGGAGCTGTCTGCACGCATCTGTCCTCACTGTTCTCATCTTCAGGCTCCCCTACTGCGGCCCCAATGAGGTGGACAGCTTTTTCTGTGATATTCCAGCGGTGTTGCCCCTGGCCTGCGCAGACACCTCTCAGGCCCAGACAGTGAGCTTCGTCAACGTGGGTGTGGTTGCGCTCCTATGTTTTCTTCTCATTCTCGCTTCTTATACTCGCATAGTTATCTCTGTACTGAAGATCGGCTCCTCAGAAGGCAGGCACAGAGCCTTCTCCACCTGCAGTGCCCATCTGACTTCCATCCTGCTCTTCACGGGCCGGTGGTCCTCGTTTATCTCCGACCCGCCTCCAGCCCTTGGCTGGACTCTGTGGTTCAAGTTCTGAATAACATTGTGACCCCTTCCCTGAACCCTTTGATATATTCCTTGAGAAACAAGGACGTGAAGTCGGCGCTAGGAAAGGTATTAAGGAGAACTTCATTGTGGGGAGTAAACTTGGTGTCGTGACCCATCTTTAGAGTTTCATCTTATGTTTATCTGGGGGCAATTGATTAGTCTCTTATATTTGATGGCATTACTGAGGATAGTTTGGGACAAACAGGTGTGATGAAATAGATTCTGGTATGATTTATGTGTATATATTTATGTAATTTGTTTAAAGGATTATTTTATTGAGCTTTATTTATTTATTTTAATTTGACCAGAGAAGGATGGGGGGATGAGAAAAAGTGAGAAAGCAAGCCTCCAGGTCTGGGACTTGAACCACAGTCGGTCATGTGGAAGCCCAGCGCCCTTTACCACCATGCCACTTGCCAGCCCCAGTGTTTATGTAATTTTTTTGTTCAGCAAAGTCTTTACCATGCTTGCTATGTGCCACTATTCTATGCACTTTACAACTACCAATATAAGTCGTAATGATCAGATGAAGTAGCTGGTGTTACTGAACATGAAGAGAAGGTGTGGAGAGGCTGAGACACTTGTGCTGAGCCAGAATGGGAACCAAAGGGCTTTAGGCTTGTGCTGTACTACTTCTATAATATCATAATTAACACACATGCTCTTTTAGGAACTTAGTTCAATGTACGCCAATTTACCAAATGTTCTCCAATTTACCAAAAAGAATCTGTAGTTTATTAAATCAGCACATTACACATGGATAGCTCATTTTAGGAACAGATGAGACAATGTTGAAAACGACTTCTACAGTAACAGACGATCCATGTCAATTAGAAATAAAAATAATAATTAATCTTGTACCCTAATTGAAGAGGATCAGCAAATAACAGCAGAAATTATAGCCAACATCACAGACATCTCAGTTAGTTCAGCTTATGAAATTCCCGTTGAAAAACTGAAGCTGAGGAAACGTTCTGCTCAGTGGGTGCCAGAACTGTGGAGCCCAGATCTACATCAGAGCTGAGTTTTTGATGGAAATTTTAAATAAGTGAGATTAAGACCCTGAAGCATTCCTTCTAAGATCTACAACAGGAGAGAGAAAGCAAGAAATCATCCCCCATGGGGGGATGGCCACACCGCAATCCCTTCTCCTCCATTCTTCCCTTGGGATTCTGGGCATACATGCACACACATCTGGTGTGAGTATTAAGCTGCCAGGTCCAGGACTCAAACTAGGGTTGATTACATGAGAGTCCAGTGATGTAACCATTACACCATCGGCTGGACCCCAAATGTTTTAAGTTTTGATGGTGCCCAACTTGTTTCTGATTTCTTTGGTCATATCTAAGAAACTACTGATAATTCTGAGGTCATAAAGAGTTACCTCATGTTTCTTTCTATTCGTTTTATAGTTTCATTGTTACATTTAGATTTATGTTTGAGTTGATTTTTATAAATGATGTGAGGTAAGAGTACAAATCCATTCTTCTGCATGTGAATATGGGACCAACAGATGGTGTAATGGTTACATCACTGGACTCTCATGTAGTCAACCCCAGTTTGAGTCCTGGACCTGGCAGCTTAATACTCACACCAGATGGGTGTGCATGTGTGCCCGGAATCCCAGTATACTAACACCATTTGTTGAAAACTATTTTTTTCCATTGAATGGTTTAGGTTCCCTTGTTATACATTAGTAAACAGCAGGTGGTGTAGTGGTTAAGGCACTGGACTCCCACATGGCCAACCACGGTTCAAGTTCTGGATTCATTGGCTTGAAACTCACACCAGGTGCATGTGTGTGCAGCCCAAAGTCTCCAGAGGAGAATGAAGGAAAGGGGAATGCAGCGTGACATCTACCCTGGGGTGTGATTTCTAACTTACTATTTGCGTGTGTCTCCAATGAGTGCATACACCCTATAGCAAATAATCTCTCTTTAAAAAAAAAAAATGAGCTTGGGACCAGCAGTTTTCGTCATGGCTATATGGCTGGACTCCCATGTAGTCGACTGTGGTTCACCTCCCAGACCCGGTGGCTTAAAACTCATGCCGGGCACGTGTGCATGCGTGCCCAAGATCCCGAGGAGAATGGAGGAGAAGGGATTGCGGCATGGCCATCCCCCCTGGGGGGTGATTTCTCGCTTTCTGTCTCTCTGTCTGTCTCTGTCTGTCTGGCGAGCACACGCGCCCTATAGCAAAAACCTCTTTTAAAAAAATGAGCTTAATATATGTACATAGGGTGATTTAGTTCAGTTCTGGAGCTTCGGTTCTATCCCTTTGGCCCATCTACCCTTCTGTCAGTGCCGTACTGTCTTGATAACCACTGTTTCATGGAAGTTTTGTAGTTGGAGAGTCTGAGGCACAGGAGGT
>AAPY01834859.1:0-10655 GCA_000181375.1 Tupaia belangeri | reverse complement strand
ACATGGGAGTTTTTTTAATCAACATTGATTTGGTAATCAAATGTTTGACCTTTTTTGTCTTTGCAATTTCATATCAATTTTAGAATCAGCCTCTCTACAACTTTTCTACAAAGAAGACTGCTGGGATTCTGATACAAATTACTCAGAATCTATAAACTAATTTGAAGAAAGCTGTCATCTTAATAACATTAAGTCTTGGGCCTATACATATTCGATATTTTTGTATTCATCTAGATCTTTACTTTTTTTCAACAATGTTTTGTAGTTTGCAGTTCATCAGTATTTTACTCCCTTGGTTAAAAGTATTAGGTATTTGTTCTTTTGGGTGCAATTATAAATGTAATAATTTCTTAATTTTCTTTCAAGATCTTTTTCATTGCTAGTATATAAAAACACAATTGATTTTTGTATGTGGATCTTGTATCCTATCTTGCTTAACCAGTAGTTCTGATAGGGCTTTATTAATATTAACAAGTCTTTTGTGAATTTCTTAGGATGTTTTTGTAAAGACTTGACTTACCACTTTGGAATATTACTTATACATCCTACCTGAAATGAAAGAAGGTTATTTCTTTCAGCAACATTTATCATGTGAAAATTCTGTATGAAGCAAAATCTCTCTGTGTTACTGACATCTTGGTAGGCAGGTTAATTGTTGATAGTGCTTCTGATTTTTCAAATAACCAGAAATAAGATGTCTATGTAAAATGTAAATGTTTAAATATTGTAAATAATGCAATAATTTTTAAATATTATAAGTAACTAAATAAAAAAGTAAATCTATTAGCTAAAGCCCCTCCCAGAGTCAAGTTTAAACCTCCTTCGTTTGTTACTCTTACTCTTTTGCGAAACCTTTCCCCTGGAAATCCAAGCAACTCTGCTATCCTCATCCCTTCATCAGCTATTCTCATAATGATGCCTGATCAGTCACTGAAGTCCTTGGTAGTAAGAGATAGTCTCCCCAACCCATGACTACACAACCCTGGGTGATTTGTACATCCTCAACGATGACCCTACCCATCAATCACCCCCACCTCAACGCGTTCATGCATGGGCGTTAACTTTATTTCAGAATCCTGACTTAGGACCATTCCCTAGATCTTGCCATCACCTTTACCTGCCCCTTCAGGGCAATGGCCATGCCACAGTCACTTCTCCTCCATTCTTCCCTTGGGATTTTGGGCATGCATGCACACACAGCTGGCCTGAGTTTTAAGCCACCAGGTCTGGGACTCAAACCACAGTCAGCCACCTGGGAGTCCAGCACCTCAACCGCTATGCCACCTGCTGACCCCTCACTTCTGAATCTTAGTCGTGGACATCCCACTCTGACTATAACCTTGTCTTCCAGATCTGTCACTCCATTCTCTCACTAGACTTTTTCTTTTACCTCATTGAAATCTCCTGCCCATAAGTTCTGATTTTTACTATTTCCTCCGGGTTTTACCTTCCTTTCTACTCAGCTTTGAAATTGTAACCCTAGAACTACTTTCCTGTATTAGGCATGTAGATTTATTGGTTCCTATTCCCATTGTCTCAGTGCCCTCAGCTAATATCTAGCTAGAGCGATCGCTGTTAGTCATACATACACTTATCACAAACAAAACTTTGGCCTGAAGGAAAATGTTCAAAGCCTTTAATAGTCCAGATTAGTGTCTTTGGGTCTGCTCTCATGCGCAATGACTCCACACACTTTCACACTTCAGACATTTCAAAATACTGAAACTCTAAAACAGCTATTTCTTATTTGTGTCTCTATATTTTTTCTGGAAGCATCCTTCACTTCCCACACTGTGTTCCCCTTTGATAGATTTAGTGGGACAAACATTTTGGTGACTGTAGCTAAAAATTCTAACCTGTCACTCTCAGAGTGTCAGTATTATTATCTGTAACACTGGCATAAGAATTAATAGACTTCTGGTTATGTACGAATTAAGTTAGATAATCTGGGAAAATTATCTTAAATAGTATCAGGCCCTGGTGGACTCAAAAACAGGTAACTTTCTGCCATTCCCTTTTTTTCCCCCTCACATAGGATGTATGCACTCACTGGAGAGAGACAATGAGAGGAAAAGTGAGAAATTACCCCTCAGGAGGGATGCGCACTCCAAAATTCCTTCCCCTCCATTCCCCTCCTGGGATTTTGGCACATACACACATGTACCTGGCATGATTTTCAAGCTGTTAGGTCCAGGACTCAAACTCTGTTCGGCCATGTAGGAGTCCAGCACCTAAAACACCATGACACCTGTTGGCCCCTGTTGTTCCCCTTTTCTTTTCTCTTTTCTTTTCTTTTCTTTTCTTTTCTTTTTTTTTTTCTTTTCTTTTCTTTTCTTTTCTTTTCTTTTCTTTTCTTTTTTCTTTTCTTCTCTCTTCTCTTCTCTTTTCTCCTCTCTCTTCTTCTTCTTCTTCTTCTTATTCTTTCTTCTTCTTCGTAGAGATTTTTGCCTCAGGGGATATGAACTTGCCAGAGAGAGAGAGACAGAAACAGAGATAGTGAGAGGGAAAATGAGAAATCACCCCCCCACACACAGAGGGTATGACTATGCCACAATGCCTTCTCCTTCATTCTCCTCCCAGGATCTTGGGTATGCACACACATGCACCTGACATAAGTTTCAAGCCTCCGGGTCTGGGACTCAAACTGTGGTCGACCATGTGGGAGTCCAGCAATGTAATCAATCACTATGCCATCTGCTGGCCCCTCTATTCTCATTCTTACTATCCCAGCTTATTAACCTTCTATTCTGGGAAATGGTCCCTGCTCTATTTTAGCTGCATAGGTTTCTCCTTGCTTTCTATCCCTGTGTCTAGTACATCATTGTTGAACTTAACATAAGGACTGGAAATTTGTGGCAACTCCCACAGCCAACATTCCCAGAAACTCTGCTGTGAGCTCCCTGTGTACCGAGACCTTACCTGATTAACTGTCTCAGGCACCTACTCAGTACTTAGAACACAGATGTTGTTACATGCGTTTATCTATTAAGTGGAATGAATTGTGTCTGTGAATGACGGTCCAAATCTGTTTATTTTTCCTTTTATATTTTTTCAGGCCTAATAATCAGTATCAGTGTTATTTTTTGTAAGTTAAGTTACTTGATAAAATATTGCACACTTACACTGACACATTTTTTTTAACTTAACAAACCAAGGTCTTAGGTCTTTTGTGCAGTAACAGGAATAACCAAAACCCTGTCTCACCATGTTCTCCCCATTCAGGGCTATATTTCCTGTGCTAGAACTCACTGGTGTCTGCTTCCACATTTAGCTCTGTGTCTAGATTTCATCTGGGGTCTGGCTGAGTACTGTTCCTCGACCCCAGCTCAGATATCTGCAAGGTGGGTTACGTGCTGAAACTACTAGCTCCATGCCAGGGAATCTACCTTGATCCCAAACATGTAGGGCTGAGAGATGATTGATGAGCATGAAATTAAGACAATAAGGCCTGAAAGGAAAGAGGTGAAAGCAACCCAACTGAGATATTGAGTCAGTCTTTCCAAAACAGATTTGGAAATCCGTCAGCTTTGGATAAAGGAGTGTCTGATCTAAAGATGGGGAAAAGTTGTAAAATAAAGAGAAGGCAAAAAAAAAAGTTGAATGATAAAGCAATCATTAAGTCATAGAAAAGTATTTCCCCATTGGGACAGGATAATACACCACTGTGGTTTTGAACAAGAGGAAAGGCGAAATGGATCAATGTACTGACAGAAATCTTGCAGAGATGCCATCACCTGTTTCAGGGCATTAACATGTTCTGAAATCCTTTATTCTTGCCTTATGACACTCTCCCCGATCCTGCCTTGCCATGTAACAAACTGGCTTAAATTATATCCAAACTAGATTAGGTACTATGCAGCAAAACTGAACTAAGACACATATTGTTAAAAGGTCATTAAAGGCTGCATAGTTCATGTGCCTCCTCATGGGGTAATCCACTTCTTTTTGATGTCTAATTAACCCAAGCTGTGACCCACAGACCTGTTCTGTGCCAGTTAGCATATTCACACAAGAGTATTTTATGTTTTAGAGGGGACCAGCAGTTAGCATAATGGCTATGTCGTTGGACTCCCATGTAGTCGACTGTGGTTCGCGTCCCAGACCCAATGGCTTAAAACTCACACCAGTCACGTGTGTGTGCGTGCCCAAGATCCTGAGAGGAGAATGGAGGAGAAGATATTGAGGTGTGGCCATCCCACCTGGGGGGGTGATTTCTCGCTTTCTGTCTCTCTGTCTCTCTCTGTCTGTCTGGTGAGCGCATGCACCCTATAGCAAAAATTAAAAAAGAAAAGAAAAGAAAGAAAAGAGTAATTTATGTTTTAAAGCAAAAAAGAGCCTTAATTAAATGTATTTAATTATATAAAAAATAAAGTTGAGGTGGTTTTTATTTTTTCCAGATTTTTGCCATAGGGAAAAATCACTCAATCAGTGAATACTCTTTGTGTACTCACTGAAGAGAGACAGAGAGAGAGAGAAAGGGAAAGTGAGAAATAACCCCCCAGGAGGAAGATCATGCACTGATCCCTTCTTTTCTACTCTTCTCTTAGGATTTTTGACATGCATTCACATGTTCCTAGTGTGTTTTTCAAGCTATCCGGTCTGGGACTTGAACCTCAGAGTTGGCCATATGGTATCCAGTGCCTTAAGTATCATGCCACCTGCTGGCCCAAGGTACACCTTTTTTTTTTTTTTTTTTAACCTCTGTTTAGCTGTTGAGATAGTCTTTTACAGAAAGTTTTAGAATTCTCTTCTTAGAATGGAAAATTTTCAAAGGAACATTTTTTAGTGATTTTATTTGTGTAGATTTTGAAGGTTTTGAATAATTAATTTTTGTTTCAACAGGATTTAAGATTATAAACAGAACATCCTTTTGTGACTCCTATGATAGAAGAGTAATAGTAGAATTCTTCCTTAGTGGCCTTTGGATTAAGAAGAGAAAAAGAGGGGCCAGTAGGTGGCATAGTGGCTGAAGCACCCTGGATTCCCACATAGTCGACCACGGTTTGAGTCTCAGACCCAGTGGCTTGAAATTCTTGCCAGCACATGTGTGCATGCCCAAAATCCTGAGAGCAGAATGGAGGAGAAGGGATTGTGGCATGGTCATCATCCCTGGAGGGTGATTTCTCACTTTCCCTCTCTCTCTCTCTCTCGTCTCTCCAGTGAGCATGCACACATCCTATAGCAAAAATCTCTTTAAAAAAAAAAAGAGAGAGAGAGAGAAAGAGTAGAAATGTCCTCATAGTATAAACCATAGACAAGACTTATTTAGAAATCAGAGAAATACCAGGGTTTCACAGTGACTTCACGAATAGTACACTGTGTGGCTCAGAAAGACCCATTTTGCTTCCACGGTTTCTAACAAAATGAATAGGTTAAACCACATAATTTTAAAATATTTTTTCATATCTACAAATTATATACCATTATAGAAATTTGTATTGAAAAAGAGCTGGTCGGGGCTTGCAGACATGTGAAGAGGTCTCCTCACAGCTGAGTTTGGTAAGGCAATGATGTGAAATTCCGCCCTGAAGATCGCCTCTGAGACAAGGCCAATGTCCCTTGCTGGCCAGCAGGGGGTACTGCTGGGGCACAGCCAGGCCTATGTACCTTGGCACGCTAGAAGGTGACAGTAGAGATGAGGAACTGCAGGGAGAGGTAAGAAAGGGTTGAGATGATTAGTACTGTGATGCGCGTGGTTTCAGATGGCGCCAGTGAATGCTAACCTGCTTGGAGGAACAGCTTCTCGTGGTAAGGTAACTGGTACCATTTTTGCACACTGGTGCTGAGCACACTCTGCGGGTGCAGCAGTGGAGACTGGACACAAGAGGTAATTCAGGGGAGAAGAGTCTTGATGGAAACAGGGCTGGCAAAATCCATGGTCCCGTCCTGTGGCAGACTGCAGAAGACCCCCTGCTTCAGCACACTCTCATCACAGCCACTTGCCCCAGGACTGGAAGCGGGTGTTTGTTTTGTTTCAGCATACAAAGACCTGGATCTCCTTTATCAAGAAACCCTTAAGACTGGCAAGAGAAAAACTGCAAGTTACCTACAAAGGGTATACCATCAAACTAACAGCAGACCTCTCACCAGAAACAATGCGAGCAAGGGAAGAATGGGAAAATATATTCAAAGTGTTAAGGGAAAAGCAATTTCAACCAAGAATACTGTACGCAGCAAGATTATCATTCATTTGGGAAGAAAAGACATGAACATTCTCAGATAAACAAAACCTGAAAAAATTTACCAGCACCAGACCAGATCTCTAAGAAGTTCTTAAGGGAGTGCTATGTCAGTAAAATTAAATGCAGACACACAGAAATAAGAGTTCAAAAACTAAGAAAATGGTCAACTTAATTGTAGGGACAATGTCTGGAGATGAATATTTATATCCCAGAGTTCAATCTGAAAGATCGAACCTCTACGGAAGAAAGACTAAGTACATGAGACTGAACTGATGAAACAGCATTCTGTGACTTGACTAAAGTATTGCTGCTTTTCTTCTAAGCTTTGTTGTCCAGTTTTAAGGATTTTTGTCCTGTCTTGAGCTGTCAATAGGTTCACGTACCTACTATTTGAACAGAGTACTAACCTGTTTCTAGGCTTTAAGTTTCAAGGAAATATCCTTACCAGCTCCAAACTGCTTTTCTTGAAATCACCAGCTACACTTGCTATTTTCTTGAAATCACCAGCTACACTTGCTATTGAAAGTAGTTAGATTACTTATGATATTGTGTGGTCAACAAAATGTTGGAGGAAAAGGAATGGAAGACGACTGTATATAGCAGAGATAGGGTAATAAGAGAGTGGGAAAGGGCAGAGGGTCAGACATGGGGTAAAAAACCATATATATATATATATATATATATATATATATATGCACACATATACATATATATGAAAGTAGAAATGGAATATTATTGATGATAACATGCATGATTAAGCCACTATGCAGTTTATTCTAGATGGGAAACCATCTAGATGATGCTCAGGGAATGAATGTAAATTAATTAAAAAAGAGTTTCAGGAGAAAAAAATAAAACACTAGGACTATTCTTATAGAAATTTTTAAAAATGCGTATGTAATTACTGCAGTGAGCTATATAGCCCCAGCTAGGTACTTTATAGTATGTTCATTCTACTCACTGAGGTTTATGCCTAAAGTCAGACTTGGGTTCATGTATAGGTATATATCAGCTGTGCTTGCTATTGCAAATATTTAGACTAATTAAGTTCATTAGTAAATCAATTAAATGGGGGGGGAATCATAGAAAGCAACCATGGATACCAGAGACAATGTGGATAACTAAGCAGCACAGCAGCACCCAGAATACCCATGTCAGCTTTGACCAGCAACAGCAATGGCAGGCTTCCAGTCTCCAACGATAAGGCTGTGTTTTGATAAAATGATTATTATACACATCCTCTTTGTTTAAATAAGAGGAAAGAGCAGAAGCAGAGGAAGGGGCAGGAAGCGAGTCCTCTGGGATAAGCTAGCATCCTACTGGGTGGCTTTCTAAAATGTTCCCCAAAGTCATCTGCCTCCTTAAGAACAACTATTGTCTTTTAAGTAACTCTTTGATTTTATAAACTAACTGTTTTTTTCTGTTATAAATACATGCTGTTCTAGTCCTTCGAGAAACCCATTGCGAATCTTTACCTGTGAGATACAGGCACTATTTCTGCAATGTTACAACCTCACCACATCATCACTATTATCGTCACCTTCATGGTTCTGAATGAAGGTTCTGAATGAACCATTTGGGCCCATTCACTGTTGTCAATGAATGGACAATGGAGCCTCTTCATTAACCCCAAAACCTTCTCTGAAACCCATTACTTCTAACTTATGGTGAAATCTGCAAAGGTATATTTTTGTATATGAAGAAGGTCAGACATAATTTCTTTTTTGCATTTGACATACATAATCCTTCAAAGTCACCATTCTTTTCTGTAATAAGGTATATGTGCTCGCCAGAAACAGAAAGAGGGAGGGAGAGAGAGAGACAGAGACAGAGAGAGAGAGAAAACTAGAAATCACCTCTCAGAGGGGATGGCCACGACTCAATCCCTTCTTCTCCATTCTTCTCTGGGAATTTTGGGTATGCACGCACACATGCCTGGCATTATTTTCAAGTCACTGGGTCTGTGAAATTGGCTGTGAATGGGATCCAGTCACTTTAATCTCCATGCCACCCGCTGGCCCCAAAGTTAGCATCCTGTTCACCATCATCCCTGAACAGTCACGGGCAGAGCTGTGCCAGGCATGCACCCCTGTGCTGTTAATCACCACATTTCAAACATTGGCAACAGCATGCATGGCATCCTTCATATCAAACTCCCTTTTAAATAATTTTTTAAAGTTTCTTTATTTTTCTCTTCCACAAGAGGGAACAGTGAGGAGGCACCCCCAACAGAATCGTCATGCCACACTCCATGGCAGCCCAGCCAGCCTGGATCATGGGCATGTGCACATGTACACTCTGTGAACACTGGGGTTGTGACTCTGGGACCTTCCATGTGGATTCAGTACCATGGAGCCCTGGCGTACTATGCCCCACGGCAGTTGGCCCTAGTCTCCTTTCCATACCCACATTGGTGTTCACCATTGTCAGCATGCTATTCAAGAAAGTGTTTTTATATTGATTTTTCATGCATCAAAACACACCCTGGTCACATGACTGAATTAACAAGGTCACGTTTGCTAAGAAGTGCATGGCATACACGTCGTTTTGGATGAGAATTTCAGCTGGAGTGTGATCAGAACAGTTGTCAAGGAATAACAAAATTTTTTTTATTTTTTAAACTTCATTTTCTCTTTTACATTCAATCACATTATTTAGCTTACAAACTGAATATTTCAACATGTGAACCTTTCTCCCTAGTCCAGTTGGTAAAATTATCTTCAATGAATAATCATCCAGTCCAACTTCTCTGCAGTGAAGGTGGTACAAACTTTTTTGTGAAACCAGTCAGGAACAATGTGCTTGGTATTTCGTGCTCTTTCATGAGCACAATAATGAACTGGTAAGAAATTCACTCGTTTAAAAGAAGAAGGATGTTGGGGCTGGCAGGTAACATGGTGGCTAAAGGCACTGGACTCCCACATGACTGACTGCGGTTCAAGTCCTGGGCCTGGCAGCTTGCTTTCTCACTTTCCCTCTCTCTCTATCTCTCTATCTCTCTTTGGTCCAATTAATAATAACAATAATAATAATAATGATAATAATAATAAATATGATTAAATAAAATAATTCTTTTTAAAAAGGATGCGCGCTTTTGCCTGTCGCAGCACGTTTACAGTTGTACTTGCCTGCCGTGTCAGTGTGTCCTAGCACAGCCATTCTGCCCTTGGCAACCTTCACTGCTGTAGGGCCCTCTCATCAGCTGTAGTCTGCATCTTTCTGCCCAAATGGTGCTGTCTCCTCAGCGTTATAGACTTGTTCTGGTGTCTGAATTTCATCAGCAGTGGCCTTGGAAACTTCTTCAATGAATGTCTCTACAAATTCATGTTACACTAAAGCTTAATCACCAGTGATCTATAAAAGCTTACTGCTGTGTCTTTTCTTAAATTTCTGCAATGTGCTCACTGCAATGCCGCCACCCCGAATCTCACTGAGATCTCCATTTTTAGCTTTCTGCTAAAATTTTTTTCAAGTGTTTCATTAACTTTGGCTTATCACTTTTGACATAAAACAGCAACAGTTAATCTTTCTGTTTCTTTGGGTTACACAGGGGTCGTTCACCTCCTTACTCTTCTGTGAGACATTTCCCACTTCTGCTGCTGCTCAGTTTCCCCAAGAGCTTCCCTTCCTGTGCTGCACGTGGGCGTACATGTGTTCTTCTCTGACCAGTGCTACCCCGTGGGGCATCTGAGGTCTCTCAATACATTCAGCAATATCTTTATACCATAGAGCAGAAAATAAGCAAAAACTAAAACAAACAAAACACCAAGACAGAACAGAACAAAACAATAGTAAAACTGCAGGGAGGGATGTTCCTAGGTCTTGGCTGTCACAGGGAAAGTGCACTTTAGCCATTTAAGTGCACGTTGGAGGCATGCCATGTGGGGCACTTGGGTGCATGGGAGATACACCACAGCTGAAGGTGAATGAATGCATCCTATTTCCCTCAGGGATACTGAAAAAACCGTGTGCTGGTGTGTGCACTTTGACCAAAATTCATTATATAATGTCAAGGTGGAATGTCCCATTTGCAAAAATGTCTCACTTTCAAACATTTTTGAGTTACAGATTTAGGGATGCTCATTCTGTAAGTGCTAGAAACAAAACGGGGAAAGTTGTAATGGGAGGGTGTTTGTGCCCGAGCAGCTCACTCTCTTCCCAGAGGTAATTGCATATTTGCTTCATGATTTCTGTGGCTAGGAAAGGTTCCTGTAGGGTAGGGAGGATGTCCCTGAGGAAACGTTAGACCAGCTGAGATGTGAAGAGTAAGAGTGCAAGACAGGAGAGGGCAGAGGCCTTTCTAGGCAGGGGAGTGGCGTGTGCAACAGCTTTGTCAGAAAGGAGCACAGCTTATTTGAAGAACTTTAGGAAAAAGCTAAAGAATTGTAAGATGAAGCTTAAGATGCACTATAACGAACGATTACTGGGGGCCTCAAGGCTCTTGTTAAAGATACTGTTGTCTATGTGAGGATG
>AAPY01834856.1:0-16982 GCA_000181375.1 Tupaia belangeri | reverse complement strand
GGAATAATTAAGATTGAGTAAATGACTTAGTTGAAACAGAATATGATGATTCCCGTGAAATGAAAGGGATGGAGCCATAGCTACTCCTTTATTTATTTATTTATTTATTTTTAAAATTTGCTATAGAGAGTATGCACTTGCCAGAGAGAGAAGAGAAAGGGGACTGAGAAAACACTCCCCAAGGAGATGGTCAGGATGCAATCCCTTCTCCTCGCTTCTCTTCTCCTTATTTTGGGTATGCATCCACCATGTGCCTGGTGTGTTTTTCAAGCAGCTGTGGGTCAGGGACTCCAACTGTGAAGTTGACCATGGGTGGTCTAGCTGCCTTTACCACCATGCCACTGTTTGGCTTCGTATCTTTACTTTTTACCCAATGATTGACCTAGGGAAGATATAGAAAATTTGAAGGATACAGCCCAATCTTAAGACATATGTGGAAATAATTTCCTTATTTCTAAAAAAATACACTAACCTTTCATTGTAAAGGAAAATTCTGACAAATCATCCACAGTAAAAGATGTTGATCTTATCAAGAACATAACTTGGAGCTAATAAAGAAGAATTATAAACTAGACAATGTTTGTAATACATATCATGAAGAAAAGATGAAATATTCAGAATACATATATAGCTATGAGTCAATTTTATAAAAGTTAAATAAAATAAAACTGAACTAAAAAAATAACAAGTTTTCCAATAAACTGAAATTATCTTTAAGCATATTAGAAGATACTTAATTTTATTGGTAATCAAGGGTTATAATTTCAAACCATCAAATTGGCAAATATTAAGAAGGATGTTGAGATAAAATGTTGACAAGAATGGATTTGCTAATAATTCTTACTTATTGAGGATAAGAATCTCCTTATTACAGTAATTTCATTTTGAAAAGCTGTTTGGATGCTTTCTACATACATTTCTCTACCTCTTGAACTTATATACCCCAGATACGAAGAAGCTGGTTCATAACAGCAGCAAGTGGAAACCCCTTGCTTATCCAACATCAGCAAATGAATGCATGAGAAGTAAAATTACAACTGTAGGCTTTGAAATTAATGAATCTCCACAGCAAATTTGAAGGGAAGGAAGGCAATCACCTCTGAGTCCATTCGAGCAAATCTCAAGACCTGAGAAAATGAAATAAAATATTGTTTAGAGATGAATGCATTTAAGGTGAATCCATAAATAAAATAAAGGTACTGCCTTAACGAAATTGAAGTTACTAATAACTTCTGGGAGAAGGGGGACAGCAGAAGTACACAGAGGAAACTTTTGCGAGTCTGTTTCCTACACTTGCTACATGTATATATGTATTCAATATTCTTTAAATGGTATGATAGTCTAAAAATTTGTAAAATAGTTCCCCAAATACTTTACAATATAATTTTTTGTTTGCTTTGTTTTTGCCACTAGGTGTGTGTGCTCATCAGGGAGAGAGAGAGAGGGAAAGTGAGAAATCACCTGCCAAGAGGAATGGCCACACCGCAATCCCTTCTCCTCCATTCTCCTCTTGGGATTTTGGGCACACACATACATACACACACACACACACACACACACACACACATACACATGATTTCCAAGCTAGCCCATCCAAGACTTGAATTGTGATCTGCCATGTGAGAGGCCAGAGCCTTAACCCCCATGCCAACTGCTGGTTCCCTCAAAATATTTTTAAGAAACTTGCTGAAATAAAGAAAAAATATAAGATTATTTTAATTATATATGTTTTCTTTATGTAAATAACATAAAATGTTTTTCCAATTAATAAAGAGTGCAGCCTCTCTAATATATCTTGGATTAATTATGGAAGACACATACTTTATTGACACATAGTTTTAAACATGATGAATTATGCCATGTTTGGTTGTTCACCAAATATATTGTATAGATTAAAATTTCATTACATCTGGGGTCAGTAGGTGGCGTGGTGGCTCAGAGCTCTGGATTCCCACATGGCCTACTATGGTTTGAGTACCAAACCTGGTGGCTTGCTTTCTCACTCCCCCCCCATCTCCCACTATGTCCCTCTCTGGTCAAATAAAAATAAAAATAAAAAAGTTAAGTAAAATAATTCTTTAAAAAAAAATTCAGTACAACTGTGATCTTGTGGTGAAGGCAGATAGATACCATATGGCCAACCATGCTGTTTAAGTCCTGGACCTGGCAGCTTGAAAAATATGCTGGAGGGTCAGCAGATGGTGTGCTGGTTAAAGTGGGCTGGATTCCCACATGGTTGACCCTGGTTCAAGTCCTAGACCTGGTGGCTTGAAAATCATGTCAGGTGTGTGTGCATGTGTGCCCAAAATTCTGAGAGGAGAGTGGAGAAGGGATTGCAATGTGGCCATCTCTCCTGGGGGTTGATTTTTCACTTTCCCTCTCTCTGTCTCTTTCTTCTCCAGTGAGTGCACATGCCCTATGACAGAAACTGTTTTTTAAAAAGGCCTGGCAATTTTGCATACATGAACAAAATCTTGAAAGGAGAGAAAAATGGAGAAGAGATTGCAACATGGTTATTCTCCCTGTGGGGGATAGGTGATATCTCACTCCCTCTAGCTTTCTCTGTCCCCCTCCAGAGGGACATATGCCCTGTAGCAAATATTTTAAAATAGTAATAATTTAAGGGCTAGGATATATAAAGTTCTATCAAAGCCAAAACCATAATGAATGACAACCTTTCTATAAAAGGTTTTTAAAAAATGTGTAGTTGATGAAACTATGCAAGGTGCTTTAAAACATTTGACTTATATCCTTAGAATTAAATGAGTATTTCACAGTGTTCTAGAGATTTGGTAATGGTGAAACAGAGAACTCCAATCCACAAATACTTTGAAAAATTCTGGGAGCTTGGCGTCATGAGTTTTTGTTGGATCTGCTTTTATGGAAAAGTAGGAGAGAAGTTAGCCCAAAATAGCTTTAAAAAGCTATGTATGCATGTACAGCTACCTCTCTGTCTCTTGACCTACCCATCAATGATCTATCCATCCGTCCATCCATCCACCCTGCCAAACAAAGGCCAGCTCTAGTTGTCAATACTACCCTAATAACCCAGCTGGCTAAGTTACTTATGAGAGGACTAGGCAGGACCCCAGCACAGTTAATGCTGGTGTGGGTTCCTGCTAAAGAACCATCACCAGCAATAGGATGTGTTTCCCTGTGAAGGTAAGGGGGTGCAATGCTCCATGTGTTCTGATATTCTGTTGCCTTCTCAGCCCTCTAAGAGGGTCTGCTCCCAACACCAAATAAGCCACTGTAACTCATACATACTCCACACATGGAGTCTTTTATCACAGAGAGTCGATCTAAAGGTAGCAGGAGATTCACTGGGTAGGATCCCACTAGTCTCAAACACAGTCATATCTTGTGATATTGGGAGAGTTTGGTAATCTTGTCAAAAGTATGTCCTAATGTGCCCACGCCATCCCTCATGGTGATTTATGAACGGAACATTACTCGAGTGACTGATTCTGGGAGAAGGACCCTGAGTGATGTCCAAGGTGGGTAAGGCTTGGTTCTGTAATGTCTGAGACAAAAAGATTTGTATTTATGAGCAAAAGTAGGAACCATTTACTTTCCTATCTAAGAAAACTTGCTACAAGTCATCTCTGGTGCAAAGGCTAGAGGAAAGGGCACATTTCCAGCACCAGCATATATCCCAGCTAGTGGGACCCGCTGCAGGAGCAGTTCTCACTGTAGGTTCAGGGTATCCCAGAGCACGCCTAAGGCTGTGCTCATGTTCCTCACCATCCACGCCTTCACCGCTTATTCCTGACCAGTAACTCACCTTGTGCCTGGGGGGCGGGGCAAACAACATCAGATCATATTCTTAATCAACATAGCATTGAAAAGAATGTTTTCAAATTCAGTCGGCCTTTATTGCAGGAGTCAGTAGAGTATGTCCTGTAGGGGAAATCCTGCCCACCACCTGTTTTTGAAAGGGGAAGTTCTGCAAACCTGGCCTCACCCATTTGTTTACACGTCCTCCATGGCTGTTTTCACGCTACAACAGCAGAGTTGAGTGTTTGTGGCAGATTATATGACTTACAAAGCCTGAAAGATTTACTATCTGGACCTTTAAAGAGAAAGTTTACTCATGTCCAATTTGTGAAAGGGGGACAATGTTACAGCTTTCTACCTACAGAATTGCTTCCCAGACATTCTACAGGCAGAAAGACTTTTACAATTGGCAATAATAGATTTAAAAAAAAATTTAACATACAAATGAGGAGGAGAAATCAGTTTCACCCACAGGTGGACTAGTGACCTCCTTCTGACACAACCTGCCCCCCAACCAGCTTCTTCAGGGCTC
This sequence comes from Tupaia belangeri, assembly GCA_000181375.1. Taxonomy (NCBI): domain Eukaryota; kingdom Metazoa; phylum Chordata; class Mammalia; order Scandentia; family Tupaiidae; genus Tupaia; species Tupaia belangeri. The sequence goes on along the minus strand of AAPY01834856.1, from coordinate 12,673 downwards.
CCTTCACATCTTTGTTTCTCAGGGTGTAGATGGTGGGGTTCAGCATGGGGGTGACTACGTTGCCAAAGATCTGCACAGGGGTGACCAGCACTTCACTCAAAGAGGGCTGAGTGTAGATGAGGGCACAGGGCCCAAAGAACAGTGTGACCACGGAGAGGTGAGACACACAGGTGGAGGCCGCCTTGTGCCTCCCTTCAGCCGAGTGCATCTTTAAGATGGCGATGACGATGCGGATGTAGGAGGCAAGGATGAGCAGGAAGCAGGTCATGGGCATGAGGCCAATGTTGGTGAAGCTCACCGTCTCAATGATAAGGGTGTTACCACATGCTAGCTTGACTACAGGGAAGATGTCACAGAAGAAGTAGTCCACCTCACTGGAACCACAGTAGGGCAGTTGGAAGGTCAGAGTTGTGAGAATCGTGGCATGAAAGGAGCCGGTAACCCAGGTACCAGCAGCCAGCAGGGCACACACCCGGCGGTTCATGATGATGGTGTAACGCAGAGGATTGCAGATGGCAGCAAACCAGTCATAGGCCATCACCGTGTAGAGAAAACACTCGGTGCTGCCCAGGAAGTGATAAAAGAAGACCTGGGACATGCAGCCCCCCAGAGAGATAACTTGGCTTCTCACTAGCAAGTTGGCCAACATCTTTGGGGTGCTCACAGAAGAGAAGCCAATGTCCAGCACAGAGAGATTGCAGAGAAAGAAATACATTGGGGTGTGGAGGTGGGCGTCGGACACCACAGCTACAAGGATGAGCAGGTTTCCCAGCAGGGTGCAGAGGTAGAAGGTCAGGAATACAACAAAGAGCATGGCCTCCTGCCCCTCTGTGTGCGGGATGCCCAACAAGATGAACTCTGTGACCAAAGTGCGATTCTTTATCTCCATAGATGTTAGATGCTTTCCTGGAAGGGGGTGGGGGAGAACTGTAAATTCATGATCCAAGACACGAAATTGCACTGATATCTACAAGTAGATTCTCAAGGACAACAGTGATGCTGCTGATGAAAGGATCATACAAGTATTTTTCACCCAGAAGGTGATGTGGTGTCTGATATTGAGGTTTGAATGCTGGCAACTTGACTGCAAATAGCAGATTTTTGTTTTACAGTCAGAGAAGAGCACATTCGAAGTATCGGGGACTAAGAAGAACACCAAAGAAAAAAAGGAAAAAGAAAAAAAGAAAAAGGTAGGGTACATTTATAGTTTCCAGAGAATGTTCATAATTATTATCTAAATAAGCCTTACAAATCTGTAAGATAGGTATTAATACTTCCATTTCATAATTGTTGAAAATAAAATCACGACTCATGGAAGTTAAATAACGTGTTCAAGTTCTCATACATGGCTAATGGCAGATCCAGAATTAGAATCTGGCGATTCCTTAATTACACCCTAATTAGAAAAGGAGAAAAAGAAGTATTAAAATATGGGTAAGGAAATATTCATATAGACTCTGAAATGAAAGGAATATAAAAATAACGTAGTTGAATAATTTATGTATTTATTTATTTATTTAGAGTGTGTTTTACCATAGGGTGCGTGTGCTCCCTGGAGACAGAGACAGTAAAAGTGAAAATCACCCTCCAGGGGGCATGGCCATTCTGTAATCCTTCTCCATTATCCTCTCAGGATTTGGGGCACACACACACATGCACCTGACATTATTTTCAGTCCATTGGGTTAAAAACTGGAACTACTGTCGACTATGTGGGAGTCCAGCACCTCAACCACCATGCTACCTGCTGGCCCCATGGTGTGATTTTCAAGCTACCGGATTTGGGACATAAACCACAGTCAAACACCTGAGAGTCCAGCGCCTTAACCACAATGGCACCTGCTGGCCTCTCACTCAATCATTTAGTTTTTTAATTTGGATCTCTTTATACACATCTTTTCCACACTGGCTTTGAGCTGCTCCCTGATCATTCTTATATTAACCCTGTCCATTTGCCTGTTCTTATTCAGCACTCCGGACAACTACACAAGCAATGTAACCATTACGTGCCTTACTATACTTTTGTCAATGTCCTCTAACATCTCATGAGCTCTCAAAGAAATGCTGATAACACATAATCTAAAATGGAACTTTTTTCATATGTAAAACTATAAAGTTTTCCCTCTGGTTTCTACCATTTATTACTAGACTCACTCTTTTGTGCTATTTTGTTCCAAAAAACACTTACAAATATCATTTATAGCTGTCCAGTTTCACCACATGGGTATTCATCTGCCACTCGGGTTTATCAAAGCATCTTTGTAGATTTTGATTCTTTCAAACAACATAGGCCATATACTTTCCAGCATGAGGATCTTTTACTTATGAGGTCTCCTAATGTCTACCTGTAAGTTCTAGTCCACATAGAAGCATTATTTTTTTTTCATGAAAAGAAATTGGTAAAAATATGTCTACACCAGTAATAACTCCTCCTTTGCTAAGAGAGTTAGTGATATTGTATCTACTTTTCTTGATCTGAGTAAGAAAGAGAACTAAGTATTTTGTTCCTTTGTTTGTTCTTTGTTTTTGCTAGAGGGTGAGCACATGTGTCAGAGAGACACAGAGGAGGAAAGTAAGAAAGCACTCCTCCACAGGACACGGCCATGCTGCAATCCCTTCTCCCCGACCTCTCCATATTTTCGGGATTAGAGCACACGTGCACAGGTGCCCAGCATGTTTCTCAAGCTGACGGGTCCAGTACTTGGGACCACGCAGTCATGTGTGAGATGCAGCCACCTCAACCACCAGATCAGGAGCTGGCCTAAGAACTAGTTAATTTTAAGAATTCACTTAATTCAACTAAATTTGGGGGTGGGATTTTTATTTAGCGATGTACAAATAAAACATTTTTCAGATCCTATACATAAAGTAAATCACTTAAGACAGAATATTTTGTTAATATTCTAGAGAGATATTTTGTTCCAAAAGGGATTATAAAACAAATTCCATGACCTACACAGACTTACCACATAAACTCAATTGAACGGAGCATTTTACCTCACATATAAAAGAGAAACAACCCTCAAATGCAAGATCAGGGTTAATTTGTTTAACGAATTTAAAATATCAGATTATTGGCATTTGCAAAATCCACCATACTCAAACCCTTTTCCTTTTCACTGCATCAGAGAGTAATAAGACTTCCAAAATTTTTATGATCAAATAGAGTGCAAGAGAGTATATTTTCTATGCATTTTGGTTTCTTTTTTAAAACACCGTTGAGATAAGGAAAATACATTCACTGATTCTATAGTTTTGAGAGAAGAAGAGACATTACATAGTTAGAGCTGAAGAAACATAACACCAAAAGAGGCAAAGTTAAGAAAAGGTTAGACATTAGTTAGGAAAAAAGAGCATGCCTACAATGCCAGATTATTGCCTTAATTCATCAAACAAGTGTTGATCACATTCTACAGTCACAAACCCTGTGAGATGCTGAGACACACACAGACTCTCGCTCACAGACTCTATCAAGAAACACACAGACTAAAAGGAAACATAAATATGATACGGTGTCATGCTGATAGTGTTAAAGGTACTTGCATGACCCTGCTATGAAGTTATCAATAATTCTTACTAGAATTTTGAAGGAAGACTTCATAAAAACGAAAACATCCAGGGTATGTACTGTGAAAGGCCCTACATAAAAGAATAAAATACTTGCCTTTACTTAGTTATCCAGAATGGTAAGCTTCCTAGCAAATGATTTTGGTAGCAGTGTCTAGAATGTTTAACAGGGTGAATAGTTTAAAGCTGGAGAAACAAGCTAAGAATCTAAAGCAACCATCTAGACAAGGGAAGAAGAAGTAATAAATTCACATACGCTAATGGAATATTAATAGAATTAATAAGTCTTCATATAATAATAGACTAGGTGAGTGATGGTGCTATTAATTGAGATATGAAATTAAGTAAATTACACAGTGAAATCTAGTGTTGTCAAGGTAGCTAACAGGATGACTTTTGTAATCTTGTTCACCATGAAGAGCCTATAGACCAGCCCATTGGCAAAACCTAAGGGCAGTGAATGCATGGCTTTAAAACTAAGGAGAGGACTCGGGGCTGGACTTGCACCTAAAAACATGAAAGGAGATTAAATTACTTTTTGGGTGTATGAAGACATAAAAGTACTGAGAGAGAACAGGAGAGAAGAGCTGGGAATATTTAAAAAGTGGGGGAGTTGAGTCCCTCCTTCATTCCTTCTGCTCAATTCCCCATATTATTCCATGGCTCAACTGCACTGATAAGTAAATAATAACGAATGATAATAACTAATTTTTATTTTAGTCTCACTATAAACTAGGAAGACATGATTCTAAGCCCTTTATATACATTAATTTATGTACTCATTTTATTATTTTAGAAAGTTTGCCAGAGAGTTCATGCACTTAGCAGAGAAAGACCAAGAGAAGGAGGAAGCAGGAAAGCACCCCTTATGGGGCATGGCCATGCTGCAATCTCTTCTCCTGCATCTTTCCTTCTTTCCAGAATTTTGGGTACACAAACACACACATGCACCCCATGTGTTTGTCAAACTGACAGGCTTGGAAGATCCAGCTACCTTAGTCACTAGGTAATGGGGCTGACCCAATATAGTCATTTTAACAATCATCACTAATGGATACTATTATTCCCAATTTATAGCAGGGTAAACTGAGTCATAGAAAGTCAAATCATTTGCCCCAAATTACCAGACAGTAATTTCTGGAACCAAATGAATACAGATAACTGATAAGTTATTGGAGAAAGGACTAGCCATGTAACCACAGCTGATCTGTTTTAGAAAATTATTTCCGGGAACCAGCAGTTAGCGTAATGGCTATGTCGCTGGACTCCCACGTAGTCGACCACGGTTCGTGTCCCGGACCCGGTGGCTTAAAACTCACGCCGGGCGCGTGTGCGTGCATGCCCAAGATCCTGAGAGGAGAATGGAGGAGAAGGGATTGCGGCGTGACCATCCCCCCTGGGGGGTGATTTCTCGCTTTCTGTCTCTATGTCTCTCTCTGTCTGTCTGGCGAGCGCACGCACCCTACAGTGAAAATCTCTCCAAAAAAAAAAAAAAAAAGATTTCCAAGTCTTTTAGAGCGTTATTCCAGTTTCCAACTCTCCCTGCATGTTGGAAAAAAGCCTTATATAGTTATGTAGAAGATAGTTCATATAGTGAGTCAAAAGTACTTAATTGGGTGTAGACAAGAATGTCAGAATGAGCGTTTACTTCATGTGTGGTAATACTGAAGTTAATTCCAGAAAATAACACATTTAGCAGTGCTAGTCCTCTGAATGATTCTCCATGGTCAAGGACCCTGGTTTTGACGCTAAGTCTCTTCTCCTCAGCAAGTACCAAAATATATGCAAACAATTATGCTAAACAGATTTAATTGTCTAGGGGTCTAAGTTTTATTCCTTAACTACAGAGACACCTTCATCATCATGAACTAAACAGGAGTCTTATACAATTAGAATAATGAAGAAAAATCTTAGGTGTTAAATCTGAAGAGACGACCTCATTTGATGTCTCAGATATTGTATGAAGAGATGGAGGTCAAAAGAGGAAAAATTTCCCCAGAGTCACAGACTCAGGATCAGAATTTGGGCCTGAGATATGTTGCAGTATTCTGACTCTGTCCTACCTATTCTATTTTCTTCTGCTCTCTTGACATTACTTTCAGCATCTTATGAGGAGGTATACGCACACACACTTTTCTGGGGGAAACATCCAGTAGTATTTTTGTATTCTAAAAAGATCCACAACCATCAAAATATTGAAGAACCACTACTCAACAGACTAAATGACAAAAGTGATCTATTATTGAGCAGGTTAAAACTAGATTAAAAATAGGTTTTTATTCAGTTTTAATAACACAGTGGATGGAAAGTTTGTAACTAGATCCTTAGAGTAAGTGGTGAAAAGAAAAAAGAAAGAAAGAAAAATCAAGTGAAGAAGAGCTGCAAAAAGGACAGAGAGGAACAGAGAAGGGACAGGGAAACGAAGAGTGGGAATAAACAGATACACAGTGAAGTGCAGGCTTACGCTCTTCATCTACGTAATGCTCTGGTCCAAGTGAAATGTAGGGCTTTTCTTTTCTGTCTTTCTTATTCCACTGACAGAAGATTTTTCTGGGCCATTTTATCAAGCAAGAATTCTACATGGGGCCGGCAGGTGGCATGGTGGTTAAGGGTGCTGGGCTCCCACAAGTCCTGGACCTGGTGGCTTGCTTTCTCACTTTCCTTCTCTCTTTCTCTCTCACTCTGTCCCTTTCTGGTCAAATAAAAATAATAATAAATAAATAAAGAATTTTTTTTTAAAAGAATTCTACAGACTGGCTTGGTCGGCACCTTTACAGTTGTGATTTTTCTATATGTTTACTCTTGAGCCAGTCATGGTTCGTGCAAATTTACTTCCAGATAAGATCCCACTGATTCTCTGATCCTTTCTGTAAGCTCTAAAGCCTCCCCCAAGAGTGAGTATCAGAGGTTTAAACAGAGCTGGAATCCTTAGGGGATCTGATATTCCGAAGACTGTCTCGCATCCCTAAGGCTTAGGGCTTGCATCATGTTGACTTATACAATTTCTTATATGTCATATTATTTCAAACATACTCTTGCATACTATCTTTCTAAAGTTATAAAGCAAACATAAATGAGGTAAGAATCAATAAAGTTATATAAAATAATATTAATTTGTTTTAATGGATTATGTTGTCCTTCTGAAACTAAATAATGGATACTGTAATTAAAAAATTATACTTATGAGCCATATTTTACCTATCAGCTTGATTTTGCAATTCAAGGTAATTTGACCATCGTTTGAATCATCTTTCCTCCCTTTGGTTTAATCTTATTTATTTTAAGAATGACTTTTAAGCTTACCAGTGTATTATTTTTGCTTTCTAACTAAATTTTAAATGGTTATACAATTAAATTTTGAAAGAAACTCGTCAGTCTTCAGTTTTTTCCAGATTGTGATGAGAGGATTGTCCACGGGAGGGTAGTGTTGAGTGTCAGAGTGGAATCACAGCAGAGACAAGTTAATCCCAGCACATGGGGAGATGGATAATGATGACCAAATGCTGCAAGGACACGCATTAAAGGAGAGTGAAGGAAGGCATGTCAAATCAGAGAAGTGTACATTTCTTCCCACCAGTGCTGTGGTGTTTACAAACCCTAGAGCTTAGACTCGACTCTGGGAAGGTGAGGAATGAGGTCAGAAAGCTCAAAATTGACTGAGTTTACCTGAATGGAACTAGATTCCTTTTCCTACCATTTGGAAGAAATGAAAAGCTCAATAAAATAAGCTCAGTTATAGGAAAACAAAGCAAGTTACATTTTCTATGTCTGCATTTGTGGACTGTGACTAATAGTTTTCTTGCTATATAGCTGCCTAGTGTGTGTGAAATTGCCTTCACTTGTTCCCAATGTCCCAGGAGTGACATTGGTTGTATCATCACATACATCTGGGCTTGAATCAATGGCTTGAAAGTAGGATGGCTCAGAGTAGGATTACAAGCGGAAGGCGATAGGCCCGATTACATCTAATGGATGTTGAGAATGACCGTGTTTACTTGCTCACTGACCTTGATGCTCACACCTCATTTTACACACCTCAGTGCCTGACTCTGGCCTGCTGACTCACTGGGTCCTTTCTAGAAAAGTCTCTATGGAAACCAAAAGCAGAGAAAGAGGAGGGCATGGAGAGAAAGCCTAGTGATTCTTTGAAAGCCTGCTGTTTCCTTTTCCTTGAGGTCTAACAGTAGTCAATACTTTTAGCATGGTTTATACCAAATGAATGTAAATCTATTATATAACATATTATATAATACTCTACTATGAATGGTAGAAATGCTATTACTTTAGTACTATCCTATAATAATGTACTATAATGTAATAATGTACTATAAAGTAATGTGACATACTACAAAGTAATATGATAATGTACTATCCTATAAAAATAATGTATGTACTTATAAAATACTATACTATAAATATGTAATATATTAAATATGCCATATTATTGATTTTTTAAAACTGTAAACAAAACTAGAACTAGTGACATTTTAAAATTTTTCTGCCATTTCTATATCTTATCCTTGTCTGGATTTTTCCTCAAATACTCAAATTTCCTTTATTCTCAAATTTTTCCAAATTTTCACATTCTACCAGCCCATAAAACTCAGTTCATATATTTCCTCTTCCTTCAGACCTACCCTGTTATTTCCAGATCAGAATAATTTCTCTAAAAATTTTGAATATACTTCCTATTTTAACTGTATTTATTTTTATGACTGGTTATCCAGAATGTTTCATAGTTAATTTAGAAACAATTTCTATCTGATTCTTTTTATTCTCCACAGAACCTCCAATCTACAGTAAGTGTTTTAGTAGGTCCAATAAATGTTAACTAAATTAATGCATCGGTTAAGTAGCATATGAGAAAACCTACTTAGGCCTTAGGTCCTTGGATGGGGAGTAGAACTCCCAGCCTAGTACTCTCATTTTCATGCACTAATTTTGCTCTGCTTTCCACATTTCTGTGAGCCATGGTTACATTCGTGATCTTTGAGGTCTCTTCTAATTCAAAGGTCCTGCTTACTAATCATGATACAAAAATAAAATACAACTACGGTGCATTTAGGCTAGCTTTTCTTGTGGGACCTCGCCTAGATGTTCCTTTTTAGTTCTGCTCACCATTGGCTTCCAGTTGGTTAGGCTTAGCTCTATGAATAGTGCTGTTGGCAGAGGACTGAGGGACAGCTACAGAATATCATGACAAGGGGGGATGAAACTCAATATTCCAAATAGTTACGGATTTTCAGCTATGCCCAGGGATATAAAGATCAGATTTCTAGTAGAAGTTCTATGAAGCTCAAAGAGTCTGCTCTTAGAAAATTTGCAATCTATGAAGTAGGCAAGAGAAGTCCATATAAAAATAATTATAGATGTTTACTTGAAAACGGACTAGATCAATAGATTTAAATCTTGAATTAAATACCAGTCCATTCTTTTCAGTGAGTTATCCTTGGATAGCCTCATATACCTTACTTTGTTCTCACTAGGTCTGTGTTAATTTACATACGCTTGGCTCTCCATTGTTTTATCATATATAAAATTAAACCATTGATTTCCAAAGCATTTATTTGTTTGTTTGTTTGTTTATTTATTTATTTATTTTTGGAGAGGTTTTTGCTATAGGGTGCGTGCGCTCGCCAGAGAGAGAGAGAGACAGAGAGACAGAAAGCGAGAAATTACCTCCCGGGGGGATGACACGCTGCAATTCCTTCTCCTCCATTCTCTTCTTGGGCTCTTAGGCACATGCACACATGCACCTGGAGTGAGTTTAAGCCACCGGGTCTGGGACTCAAACTACTATCGACTACACGGGAGTCCAGCTACATAGCCATTATGCCAACTGCTGGTCCCCCAAGACATTTAAGGTCCTATCTTTTTCTAGCCACTTCTGCCTAAACAGATGTAAGCACTTGTCTCTTTATTTTGATGGAGAAGATATGCTATTATAGGCCCTAGTGGGTTCTTATGATAATTTAAAGCAATAGATTCTGTTTTATTGAAATTGTCCTCTTGTTGATTACATTGTGCATGCGTGCCTCTGTGTGTACATATGTGTTTTTAGATGAATTTAAGGTGAGTAAAATATTTCTTAGTGTCGAAAATAACTGAGAACACAAAGTACATCTAACTTTGGGGTTTCAACTGGGGGAGGGAATTTAATGTGAGGTACAATTCATCTTCACAGCACATACTGAAGGAAAGAGTCGGCAAATATCTTGTTAATTTAAACCATGAGAAATGTCCTATTTGACCAATTAACCCCTCTGCATTCTCTCTGGCAATTCATTCTGAGTCTCAGATGCTTTTCCTGCCCTCGCTGCTCAGTTTAACTGCCCAGTTTTAATTCCTCTTTTCACCATGTGGTGGGCAACCAGGATGGGACACTGAAATGTGATCGACAAATTCCATGGATCCTTCTTTGAGAAGAGTCCATATTCTGAATATGTAGTCACTTGACATTAAAAAAAAAATCCAAGGACCAACAGGTGGCACGGTGGTTAAGGTGCTGGATTCCCACGTGGCAGATCACAGTTATAGTCTTGGACCCAATAGCTTGAAAATCATGCTGGGTGTGTGCATGCCCAAGAGGAGAATGGAGGAGAGGGATTGCAGTGTGGCCATCCTCCCCTGGGGGAGGGGTGATTTCTCACTCTCCTTCTATCTTTCTCTGGAGAGCGCATGCGTGCTATGACAAAAACAAAAACCAAACAAACAAAAAAGTCTATGTTGTTCTCTAATTCCAGTCAAGACGATTTAATTGTATTATAACTGGCTAGTGGCATTTTGATTACTAACTCCCACAGAAAAGGAAATGTTACAGGAGGTTTATTTATATTAAAATTCTTTTTTTCCTATTTGCTGTGATTTAGAAAGAATCAGTCTCATCCTGAAAATGCTGGAAAAAAGACATGAATGAAATTACCTGTGAGCACGTGTGGAAAGGAGACTATGCTCTCATGTGTGTGCGTGTTATGCCCATAGCTAACGTGGAATTTTCACTGGCATGACAATTGCTGAGAGACTCCTCGACACAACGAAGCCTTCCTGCATTGCCTGAGCCAATCCATCTTAATCCATGTCGTCCCATGACACAGCTCAGAATTGAAGTGCAAAATTAGAAGGCAAACAAGCCAGAGTCATAATGAGCATGACACGCATCTCACAGGAATGGGGACCTTTGAGATCAATTAACTAGAAAGTTCTCGATGATCCCCTTTGAGAGATCTTAGAGCTTGGTGTAAGCCATAAGGAAAGTTGTGTGGACCTGTTTCCTATCAGGAGCTTTCTATGACCTCATGTGAGAAGCAAAAGCCATTTTCTGAGTCTCAGTCAATGAATGAACATAGGAAGCACATCCTGTTTCGAGAGTACATGCCACGCATTGCATGGAGAGGCGTTAGGGCAGAGCGAGAAGTGAGACACACTTATGTCCGAATGCTCACAGCACCATGCAGGATTTCGATCACATTGCACAGTGCTCAGTCTCAATTTTCTGAAGTGTAAAACTGGGATAATAACAATAAGTACTTAATAGCCCTCATAGGACTATTTGTGAAATCAGTGAGATAAGAATGATAAATGCTGGGACCAGCAGTTGGCGTAATGGCTATGTCGCTGGACTCCCATGTAGCTGACCGTGGTTCAAGTCCCAGACCTGGTGGTTTAAACTCATGCTGTACATGTGTGGGTGGGTAGTACCACCTCTCCCATTTTACAGTAGGGAAAACCAAGCCACAGAGAAGTTAAGTAACTTGCCCCAGGTCACTCAGCCAGTGAGTAGCAGAGCTGGAATTCAAACCCGGGCTGGCAGGTCTCAGAGTGCAAGGCTGATTGTCAGATTAAAAACCAGACTCCGGGGGAACCAGCAGTTGGCGTAATGGCTATGTCGCTGGACTCCCACGTAGTAGACCACGGTTCACATCCCAGACCCAGTGACTTAAAACTCATGCCAGGTGCGTGTGCGTGTGTGCCCAAGATCCTGAGAGGACAATGGAGGAGAAGGGATTGTGGTGTGGCCATCCTTCCTTGGGGGTGATTTCTCGCTTTTTGTCTCTCTGTCTCTCTCTGTCTTTCTAGCGAGCACACACGTCCTATGGCAAAAACTTCTCCAAAAGAAAAAATAAAAAAGAATGGTAAATGCTCTGCGAATCTTAGCGACTCACAGTTTTATATTTTCTTGATATCAAACACTTCCTGATTATAATTTCATTTTATTCTTTTTAACCTACAATTATCATTTTAATAGATCATCAAATTTTCACCTATGTACTAGTCACTCAGATAGATTTTCTGAAGTGTAAAACTGGGATAATAACAGTAAGTACTTAATAGGCCTCATAGGGCTATTTGTGAAACCAGTGAGATAAGAATGATAAATGCTGGGACCAGCAGTTAGCGTAATGGCTATGTCGCTGGACTCCCATGTAGCTGACCGCGGTTCAGCTTTTATCTTGTATTTTTGCTTCTGCTAAATTACTTTAAGAAATTCTTACTTTTTGATAGTAATTGTAAATAGCAGCAGCATAATTCTTGATGTTTTCTGAGAATTTGGGGCAAACTGGGACCAGGGTCTTTTTCTTTGTCTTTATTTTTTCTTTTCTTATTAAATCATTGTTTATATATGTCTGTAATTTGTTATAGTTAAAGCTCAAATATACACTGAGTTGACATAAACTCTATAATTCTATAATTAATTCCAGTATCTTTTACTTTTGTGAAATCATGTGTTAAATGCCTCAGCATTTCAGTGACTTCACATGAAGAAAAAGTGTTTGTGAGAAATATAATGGGAAATAGAGCCTCATCAAATTTTGTTCCAGTCTGAAATATTGCAATAAGTACAAGTTAATATACAAAGTATTTATTTTATACTGAATTAAATTAAAATCTTTTATGTAATGTGCAATAGTGGTTGCAATGGATGATTTTATCAACTGGATTGAGCCACGGAGTGCCCAGATGTTGGTTCAAACTATTCTGAGTAGCTTTATGAAGGTGTTTTGAGATGAGAGTAACATCTGAATCAGATCGAATAAAGCTCAATGAAGGCTCAGTAAAGGCTTCTCTCTGTTGTATGGGCATTCCTCATCCACCCAGTCAGTTGAAAG
>AAPY01834848.1:0-21202 GCA_000181375.1 Tupaia belangeri | reverse complement strand
TCTTTAAATATAGTTTTTTAAGAAAATAAACATCGCAAACACTGAAAGTAACAGAAAGTCCAATAATATGTGAAAGTTTCCCAAACCAGATTACTTATTTTTAATACTCTTTTAATCATTTACTTACACATGCGAACACTTATATAAAGTTAAAAATAACAAAGTACAAACATGCACACTCGTCCTACAGATTCCACCTATTGTGGGCATTTTCTCTTTCCATGTTCCCTAGCAATTTATTTCATAGAATCAGGGTATTGGTAAGGAAAGAACTGGAGAAACTCTGAATGAAAGAGGAATAAAGAATAAAGAAGGTAGTAACTTGTGGAAAATAAAAAAGGATTACAGAAATAGAGTTGAGGAAGAAACACCAGAACCACTAGGACTTTGGGAGGGCTTGAAGGTAGGAAAAAGAAACAATTTGGGATTGTTCACATGCATCAGAATGACTCAAAGACAAAAATGTTGAGGCAAGATTTGCTTTGGGGAGGTAGAAGGTCAAACAGTTATTTTCAGAGTTTCAGCAAATTTGCTATGTGTGATGTAAGCATATGAATATATGACATGAAATCAAACTTATATGCGCAAATTTATTATGTGACTTCAGGAATGTTACCTAATATTATTGAACTTTGTTTAATCTTCTGTAAAATGATCTCATGGGACTTTTTTAGGGGGAGGGAAGATATATTTTTTTAATTAGAAAAACAAATATACAACTTGGAATGAATTTGAGGGAACTTGTGCCGTAAATAGATTTTAAGTGACTAAACAAACTTTAAAAAGCAAGTAATAATAAAAGAAAATGTTTCTGGAACAGGATCAGTGGTGCGAGAACATAGTGTGAGTACCTGAATAATACACCTGTTTTGCAATAATGCAGCTTTTAAATACATATTGTTGACTGTTCATAACGCACACAGAATTACAACTTCACACTTCAATAACAGCATGCTGACAACTTCTAAAGAAAACTACTTAAGAAAAGGCATAATCTAGATGTTTCCCTATGTGACCAACTCCACCTTAATTTAGATTTGCAAAAGGCCTTAGATAAACCCAAAGTAAGCTACATGTTACATGCTACTTGATCAATTTTCTAAAATAAGGTCTCAGGACAATGACAGTAAGCTATAGGAGAAACATGGAGGAATGAGTCCTAATTACAACCCATGCTTATTTTTTTGTCAGGAGAGAGAAACTTTTTACAGGTAAGTTATAAACTAAGAAAAGGTAAATAAACAATTTTGCACAAGAAATTTAACTCATTCTTTACAAAGATTTGCTGTCATCATTTGCACACTCTTCATAGTTTACTTGACCATCACCATCAATATCTGCCTCATTTCATCAACTTCTTCATCTGTTAAATTCTCTGTAAGGTCATAACATGGTGAAGTTCTGCTGTGCTAATAGAGCAGCCGCCATCCTTCTCAAGCACATGGAATGCTTCTGTAATTTTTTCTTCACTGTCTGTGTCTTTTGTTTTTCTTGCCGTCATTGTCAGAAATTCAGGGAAGTCAATTGTGCCATTACCATCAGTACCTACTTTATTAGTAATGTCCTATAGCTCCGCTTCTGTGAGATTCTGCCCAAGAGACCTCATTTCTGTTGCCAATTCCTTTGTTGTTACATTAATAGTTCTATCACCACCCTTGTCAAACAGTGAAAAAGCTTCTTTAAATTCTGTAGTTTGCTCTTTAGTGGGTTGGTCAACCATGTTGCAAATGCTAAAAGTTCAAGAAGCTTAGTCTGACTCCACTCAGACTAATCATCTCATGGGACTCTCATATAGATTAAATTAGACAATATATGCAAAGTGCCTGGTAGAAGTAAGGGCTCAGTAAGAGGTAACTCATCATTATTATCCTAGGCAGATGCTCTGAAAGCTACTTAGGTCACATTTCTCAAACTCTTCTCTGTCTACACCAAGCAGCCATCAACTAGTTAAGGAAGAGTGGTTTGAGAGTGTTGAGCAGTAGATGTGGTTATTTAAAAAAAAAAAAAAAAAAGAAAAGAAAAGAAAAAGGAGAGAGCTAGCAAACTCAAACAACATAGAATATGTAACGTGGATAAGTAGCCTTTTTTTTAACAATGTGATAATATACACACTGCATAAAATCTGGCATTTTAATAATTTTGAACTGTAGGATTCAGTAGGGTTAAGTATACTTACATTGTTGCTTAACTAATCTCCAGAGCTTTTTCATCTTGAGGAACTAAAACTCTGTACTCATTAAACAACAACTCTCCATACCTGTCCACCCCCCAGCATCATTGGCCCCTGAAAATGGCATTCTACACTATTTTTCTATGAATGTGACTACTCACTCTAGATTTTTGTGTTAGTGGCTTTTTACAATAGCTGTCTTTTTATGACTGCATCACTTCACTGAACATTATGCCCCCAGTACTTTCCATGTTGTAGCATGGATCAGAACTTATTTCTTTTCAAGTCTGTGTGTATCTACTGCATTTAGTTTATCCACTCATCATCAGTGGACATTTGGTTTGCTTCTGCTTTGGCTATTGAGAATAATGTTTCTATGATCCTGGGTGTCCAAATATATCTTTGAGATTTCAATTCTTTTGTATGTATAACAGAAGTGAAATTATTTGTTCCTATGCTATCTTCTCTTTGACAACACTGGATGGGAGGGCTTCTCACTGCTTCTACCACAAGGGGTAATTTAGGATATTGGCACCATGGTGCAGTAGGAAGTCCATGACACAGAAAAGTTCAGGAAGCTTAGGACTAGGCCTGGTTATATCACAACTATTAAGTTGTTGGAAATGTCATGACATATTTCTCTGTTTTCAAAAGCAAAAATGCATCATGATTTTCCTGATCACCCAGTAGATGTGATATAAGGGGCAAGGCACTTTACATATCTCAGTGTCACTCTCTACATGTGGAACAATGGCTAGCAGAACAGAACAAACACAAATGATACACAGTCAATATATAAACATGACACGTGTCAGTGCTTATTTTATTAGTTAATTTATTGAACACCTCTGTATCATGGGCTCTGGAGAGAGGTAATAAGAATGAGAAAATTGTTAAAAACGCCATTTAGGACAGCCAAGTGGTAGGAAGATCAAGAGCAGGAACCTTGGAGTTACTGGATCTCAAGTCTTGGTCTGGTTTGCTGCTTAGTTGAAGCTACTCTAGGAAGTCTCCAACTCTCAAAGCTGTCTTCCATGAAATATGAACTCTACTTTATGGGGATGATATGAGGGCTAAGTAAGATGATATATGTGAATTGTTCTTCATAGTTCCTGGAAGATAAATCATGCTCTATAAAAGTTAGTTAATTCTCTTAGAATAATGGAGGTACGGAAAATCAGAAAACAGGAACTATTACATTATATGTGGAGCAAAAACAATAAAAGAGAGGTTGATTTGACACAGAGAAGGTCTACTGGAGAGGGATTCTTGGACTGCCACAGATCCTATGTTCAACCAGACGAAATTGACCCCTCACTACAAGCCTGGGGAATCAAGAGATCAAGACGGCCAACAGGAAACCCCCAGCACTCATCTCCTCTGCAACAAGACATAAAATATCAGTTACTCAGACACATGGGACTGAGATGTATAAGAAAGGACACTTGAAACCACCAAGTAAAGATCTAAAGTTTTCTGAAATATGAAGTATTGAGAGAAACAGCAGAGAAAAAATAATGAAGCACATGGAATCATCATAAACTTCCCTTTGCTGGTAAACAGTGATCCAGAGGTTCCTGACATAACCATAGATGACATTTCTATGAATAGTTACTTGATGTCCAGCATCCTGCACAGTCCAGGTTCAATGAGGGGAAGGTCCTGAGATCCACAGGGTTACATGGCTCCCGGGAAGGATCTTGTCTTGTTAACCTCAACTCAAAGGACACAAGAGTCATGCCACTTTGAGCATGAAACAACTGTTTAAAAGAAAAGGACCTACAGCCTATAAGCCTTCACATTCCTGAAAATGTACTGAAATCCCATTAGACCTGCAAGGACAGCTACAGTGAAGATCTCAGATAGGTTGAACTATAGAGATGTAACCCCCACACCACAAACAATGCACTATTATATGCTCCAGAACACAGCTGGGCCAGTGCAGTAGGATGACCATTCTGAGGAACAGCTATTGGCATGTGAATGCACTCTCCTCTCTCCCATAAAAGAGATGGAGGAAGTTGAATATTTCCCTCTGACTGCCCAGCAGCCCTGTAACCTTCCCCAAGTCTAAAAACTCCACAAAAAGCTTTTGCCCCTTCTGCTGCTATTTGAAGCACACCTTCTTGGGATCTTCCTGAACTGTGAGTGTGAAAAGAGGGGAGAGGAAGTATAGCTGATGGAGAAGAGGATGCCAGGTGTCTCCCCTTTCTGGGCACAGAAGAAGAGACGAGGATGAAGGAAAGAGGCCTGACAAGGGTCCCTTCCCTACACACACACTTGCACCTGCTCACACCATGGAGAACTGCCGAGAGCCCCTCATGCCACTGCTGGCACCCACCAACACTGTGAAGCCCTGCCCAGAGCTTCCTGTACACCTGCTGGCACCCACTGGTGCTGCAGAGGCCTACCCAAGATTCCCTACCATGTACTTACTGGTGCCTGATAGCACCACAAACACCTGTCCGGATATTTTGTTCACCTACCTGCATTGTACATGCTCACTTGGTGTTCTTGTCCACCTGTTAACATGGGTGGGGAGCACCCAGATTCCCTGCCCAAACCAATGATGGCTTTTACCCATCTCTCCTGTAAAGAACCACTTGAAGGGAGTGTCATGTCTGTGGAGAGACTCAGGCACTGAGACAGACAGCTTCTTCCATCTCCCAGGAGTGAACACAAATTATAAACTAAAAAAACTAGCCACCCTCAAGTTACAACTCCTTAATCAGCACCAACATCTCTCTCTTTTACAACACATCTAAGACTGAAGATATTCCTTAGTTTCAGCAGCTATCTTCATTCAGCTACCTTATCTGCAGGAGGAACCCTGTATCTACATAAGTTCTGAATATTCAAGGAACTACCACACAGGCAGCAGTTGCTGGCACAAAAGAATCAACTGAGTGCTTCCACCAAACACCTAAATACCAATGCAAGGATACAATAAATACGAAAAGAAAAGGAATATTTCTCCTCCAAAAAATGCTCTAATTTTCCACAAACAGCAGATAAATTTCAGGAAATCACAGAAATGTCAGAGGGAGATTTTATAGTATTGTTTCTGACAAAACTCAATGATTTGCAAGAAAAGACAACTTCAAGAGATGAGAAAAACATTCCATAATATGTACAAAGAATTCAGCAAAGTTATAAGCATTTTGAAAAAGAATCAACCAGACATGCTAGAAATGAAGAATTAAATACAGGAAGCACAACAACAAAAATTCTCTATGAGATACCAATAACAGATGCACCATGCAGAAGAAAGAATCTCATGTATAATACAACCTTTAACATGGCCCATACAATGTAAAAAAAAATTAAATAGCGTTACAGTTAACAAGTGGGATATTTGGGACATCTGTAAGTGACTAAATATCTACATAATGCATATTCTAGAAGATTAGAAGATAGGAAAAGGCATAGAATATTTATTTCAAAAAATATTAGCTGAAAACTCTTGAATTCTAAAGAGAGATACAGATATTCAGATCCAGGACATTTAAAGGAAGCCAAATAAATTCAACATAAGAAGTTCCTTTCCAAGGAACTTATAGTCAAAAAGATAAAATACTAAAAATAGCTAGAAATAATACCAAGTTACTTATAGAGTATGCCTTATAATATTAACTTTGATCTCTCAGCAGAATTTTATAAGTTAGGAGAGAATGGAAGACACATTTAACATTCTAAAAAAAAGAAAATCATTCCCAACCAAGAATGCTATACCTTGAAAAACTATCCTTCAACATTAAAGGATAAATAACATCATCTCCAGACAAACAAAAACTGAAAATATTTACCAATAGTAAACCAGCTCTTTGAGAAATACTTGTGAGAATACTGCATCTAGAAATAAAAGATACATAAATCACTATGAAAACATGAAACTCACAAGTAGAATAACTACACAAAGAAAAAAAAACAGAAATGATTCAATCCCTACCACAATTTTCTACCATTACAGAAAACCTCCAAATTGCAAAGATAAAAATAACAGAAGAATAAATGAAATAAGAAAACATAAGATAATGAGAAAATGACTAGAAAATTGGCAGGTATGAATCTATAAATATCAATAGTATGATTAAATGTAAATAAATTAAACTCTTCAATCAAAAGATGTAGACTCATTGAGTAGATTTTTTAAAAAAAAAGCAGAAAAAGTCATTCCAGGAAAAAAATATATATATTGGCAATCCTAATATCACACAAAATAGGCCTCAAGCTAAAAATCTAAAAAGAGATAAGGAAAAGGTCATTATATAATATTGTAGGGATTAATGCACCACAGAGATATTTACAACCCTAACACCAGAACACACAAATATACAAAACAAAGACTGGTATATTTAAAAAGAGAGATAAACTCTAACACATTAATTTTGAGGAATTTCAGAACCCCACTGTTATCATTAGATAAATCATCTAGCCAAAAATAGAGACACTGAAGTTAAATGATCATGTAAAGCCAAATTGAACTGACAAACATTTATAGAACATTTCACCCAACAAATACAGAATACACGTTTTTCATCAGCACAAAAAAATATTCTCTAACATTGACCACATAAGTGTTCACAAGACCTCTTCAAATTTTTTTGAGAGGTTTTTTCTGCTATAGGACGTGTGCACTCACCAGACAGACAGACAGAGAGAGACAGAGAGACAGAAAGCCAAACCCCGGGGGAATGGCCACGCCGCAATCCCTTCTCCTCCATTCTCCTCTTGGGATCCTGGGCACGCACGCACACGAGCCCGGCGTGAGTTTTAAGCCACCAGGTCCAGGACTCGAACCGCAGTTGACTACGTGGGAGTCCAGCGATATAGCCATTACACTAACTGCTGGTCCCAAGACCTCTTCAAATCTTAAAGAATAAAAATAATATATAACAAGTTTTCTGACTACATTGGAATTAAAATAATAAAAGAGCTTTTACAAATGCAAGGAACTTAAGCAACAAACAATTTTTATTCTTTTTTAATTTTGAGACGATAAATAAAATTGACTAGCCATTAGCAAGACTAACCAAGAAAAATAGGAAGTACATAAGATAAAGTCAGAATCGTCAGAATCAGAGAAGGGAATATTACAACAGATATTGAAGATGTACAAAAGATCATGAGAGAATACCATGAGCAACCATATGCCAACAAGTTGGCAAACCTAGAAAAGATTAATTTCTGGACACATACAATATACCTAGATTGAGCCAGGAAAAAGCCCAAAGCCAGAATATACCAATAATGAGTAATAGGATTGAAATGGTAATAAATTGCCTGCCAAGAAAGAAAAGCCCTGGTTGAGAGGACTTCACTGCTCAGTTCAACAAATCCTTTAAGGAAGAATTAGTACCAATTCTCCTCAAGCTATTTCAGAGGAATGAAATGGAGGAAACCCTCCCAAGCTCTTTTCAGGAAACCACCATCACCTTGTTATCAAAAGCAGATAAGGGCACAACGAAACTACAGACCAATATCCCTGGTGAATATTGATGCAAAAATCTTCGACAAAATACTAGCAAAACAAATTAAACAACGTAATTAAAAGATTATATCACGACCAAGTAGATTTTCCCAGGGATGCAAGGTTGGTTCCATATATGCAAAACAATAGGAAAGAGAAATCACGATCATATCAATTGGTGAAGAAACAGCATTTCATAAAGTACAACATTCTTTAATGATTAAGATTCTCAACAAAATAGTCACACTTGTTGTATCTCTTAACAGAATAAAGTCTATAATATGACAAACTCACAGCTAACATAATACTTAGTGGAGAAAAGTTGTAGTTTTTCTGCCTAAAACTATCTGAATTATTAAAAAAGTATATGATAATGTCTTTGACTGAACAGATATGCAGTGTATTTGTGATGGTAAAATTCATTTGGTATGCTTTAGTGACACACAGTGATTGAATGTAATAAATATTTAAAAAAAATACTCTACTCCATAAAGATGTACAATTACATGTAAACTAGATATAATTTTTTTTTTTAATTTAAAAAGAAAGAATTCTGACCTTGGTGCTTGCTACGCTCCTTGGTCCCCTTACCCAGGATTCAGACATGGAGAGTAACAGACTTTACTGAGTCATGCTTAAAGTCTCACATATTGCAAAAGAAAACAAAATCTTGTTAAAACAATAGTTTTTGGGTAGGGATTCCATTATGTGTTTATATATTTTATTGAGTATTAGGAGGATAATATTTAGAGACAATACATTCTAAAATCCATTACAAAGCCCTTTTTTTATTCTTGAACAATAAATACAGCATTTCAACACTTTTTCCATGGATCTTTTCACCTCCTTGTTCTTTAAGAAATAATCAGCATGGGTGAAACAATATTATTTAAAATTTGCACCATGTCACCAGGCAGGAGTTTTGTGTGAGTTGGAGAGAGGTGACAATTGTGGATCCATATCTGTAGGCACAGAGGGAGGCAAGGAGGTGGGCACTGCAGGGGAGAAAGCTTTCTTTCTGTCTTTTGCTGAATAGATTCTCAAAATGGCAGACCCAATATAAGAGACAAGAACTCTAAACAAAAGCCAGGGGCCAACATTAATAATGTACTCCCTAACCAGGGACCTTATTAACAGAGTGAAATACTGGGTTAGCTAAGAGAACAAAGATCTCAATACTGAACAGATGAACATAAATTGTAATCGAAGTGTGCATTATCAATTCTATAACAATGAACAGCCTATAATAAACCAATCTGGAAGTCTGATCCTCCTACCGCTTCTGAGTATTTCCAGAGTTACTCAAAGATGTGGTAAAATACCCACATTATTCATCGAAGGTCAGTTTGGTCTCTCACACCTCTGACTGGAATAATGGATTGTGCAAAGATCACCAGGCTTGAGATATGTTAGCATCATCCTAATGGAATATATTCCTCAGTTTTAAAGTTTTAGGCAATATCAATTTGCATGAAAAGAAGCAAGCAGTGGCAAATTTGGCTATCATCACGAGGTTTAAAATTGTTTAGAGGTCATGTTTAGAGGTCACTGATTATGCCGTATTACATCAATTGCAGGTTTTACAAACAATTGAAACTTTTGAATCTTAGTGCAATGTAAATAAAAAGTTTCAATTCTTACTTTGTTGGTGTCTATCCTACTCTTTAAAATAAAATATTTTGGGATCCAGCAAGTGGCGTGGTGGGTAAGGGTGTTGGACTCCCACATGGCTGACCGCGGTTCGAGTTCCAGACCTAGCGGCTTGATTTCTCACTTTCTCTCTTTCTCACACATACTCTGTCCCTCTCTGATCAAATGAAAATGAATAAGTAAATAAATAAAGTGAAATAAAATAATTTAATAATTTTTAAAGACAAATTTTATTAAAATGTTTTCAATTTGTTGTAGTAAGAACAATTAACTTGAGATCTAGCCTTTAAGTAAATTTTTAGGGAATAATACAATGTTGTTGACTACAGGCACAAGATGGTTCTGCACATCTCTAGAGCAGACTGGTCCTTGAATATAGTACCTAAACTCTACGCTTCTGTGTTAACGTTCCCCATTTCTCTTTCTCAACTGCTCCTAGCAAAGACCTTCTCACTCTTTTGTCTATGAATTTGACTTCAAGACTTCTAGCTGGTACCACATAAATAGGTCAATTACAGATTGTACAAACTGTGAAACTCCACCAAGAATAGAAATTGAGTATAAATGCCGAGTGACATGGATGATGGAATTTTTGATGTGATCTTCTTAACACTCTGAAAAATTGATTTCTTTTCTAAATCTCAGCACATTCAGAAATGTACTCACAGCAGACACCATGGTCTGCAGTCTGAGAACAATGAAGAACTTTATAATAGTCTGAGTTTCCCATAATTCCGTCCTATAATCATATTGTGTACTCATGTATTGCTGAAGGTGATGAGTGGTATCTGCCCCCCTCCTAAGGAACTTTGTAGCATTAATAGACGTGGTCTGCCTCATGTTCCAAAGTGCAGTAGTCTGGCTCCTAAGACAGTCAGGGGTGTTTCCACAGACCTTGATGTGAACACACTCACTCTCACATGATCATAAACAGCCCTGGGCTCTGTCATGAAATGTTGCCGATCTCTCTGTAACATACACTGCCTGTGCTGCTTATCTTCTATATCCTTAACACAAACCAACCTGGCTATTTATTTTATTAGAGAAAGAGAGAGAGAGGAAGCGAGAGAGGGATGAGCCCCCTTGACGGGTGCCTCACCTGCAGCCCTCGTGTCAGCAGACTCATGAGTGCACATGTGCCTGGAGTGCAAAGACCTCGGGACCTGGACACAACTCCTTCTGCTGGGACTTCGGCATACTATGCTGTTCTACAACTATGCCTCCAGGGTGAGGCTTGCTAAAATCCTGTTCTTTCTCAACTGGTGTCTCTTTATACTGCTTCACATGTAATATGTACAACTGACTGACACAAGCAAGTGAAAAGAGGAATTTTTGGTTTCCTCTCATTTTATTTATTTGTTTACTTATTTTTGTTTTTTAATTTGCTACTTTTTCTTCTTTTCCTTAGTTGGCCAATAAAGCAAGAATATCAAAAGAATAAAATCAGGAACCAGCACTTAGCGTAATGGCTATGTCACTGGACTCCCATGTAGTTGACCGCGGTTCACGTCCCAGACCCGGTGGCTTAAAACTCACGCCGGGCGTGTGTGCGTGCGTGCGTGCGTGCCCAAGATACCGAGAGGAGAATGGAGGAGAAGGGATTGTGGTGTGACCATCCCCCCTGGGAGGTGATTTCTCGCTTTCTGTTTCTATGTCTCTCTCTGTCTGGCGAGCGCACGCGCCCTACAGTGAAAAATCTCTCCAAAAAAAAGAATAAAATCTTTCTTTCTAATTCTAACATCCCATTTCCCATCCTTTCTTCTGCTCTCATTTCTACCCACAAGATAATTTGGCCTATAATTATAAAACAGCCACGTGAAATCACATAATTAAAATTTTGGAGTTGGGAGGGAAATTAGAAGTCATCTAGTCCAAGGGAAGCATCTTCATCTTATGTATTTTGCTTCTCTTCTCCTGAAAGGGGATGTTCTCCCCAATGGCAGAGGGTGTCCTAGTACTATCACCAGATCCTATAACTACAGCGGACAGCTCAACAAGATTGGTGTCACGTGGCTTATTCAGTTTCTTGGGATGCTATTTTGGTATATATATAGAAATGATGGAGAAAGGAAAGGACCCTCTCATGCTGGGAAAATCAGTTAGTATGTATAGCAGAATGATTAAATTAGATTATTATTTGGTAATTATGTTATTAGTAATTTATTCAAGGAAGAATCCCTTGATGTTAAAACTAGCAGGCAAGGGATCAGCAGATGGTGTAATGGTTTCACCACTGGACTCCCATGTAGTCCATCATGGTTTGAGTCCGAGACTGAGCCCCTTAAAACTCACACTGGGCACATGTATGTGCCCCACATCCTGAGAGGAGAATGGAGCAGAAGGGATTGTGGCTTGGCCATCCTCCCTATGGGGTGATTTTTCACTTTCTGTCTCTCTGTCTCTCTGGAGAATGTAAGCACCCTATTGCAAAAATATCTCTCTCTTAAAAAATAAATAAACTAGTGGGCAAAAATTTGAGAAAAAAATGGATATTTACATAACTTGTAAATAATTCCTCTACTCAAAAGAAGAAAAGGATTATTACTATTTAAGAAAGTAAAATATGGGGACCAACAGATTGCGTCTAGTCAAATGTGGTTCAAGTACTCAAATCAATAGCTTAAACTCATACTGGGTGAGTATGTGCAGGTGCCCAAAATCCCAAGAGAAGAAAGGAAGAGAAGACTGGCATGGCCATCCCCCATGGGGGATGATTTCCTGCTTTCTGTCTTTCTGTCTATCCCTGTCTCTCTGGCAAGTCCATGCACCCTATAATAAAAATCTCTCTTAAAAAATTAAAAAGAAGGTAAAATATTAACTTTGTAGGGGAGTAGTCTGACAACAGACACTGCCTGAACCAAATAGTCAAAATGAGCAGAATAAATTCATAGTAAGTACCTAATGGCGTGGTGTACAAGAAAGAACCCAGCCTCACCTCTGAGTACATCCTAGCGAAAATGCAGGACATATTTTATCAGACAAACTCAAACTGATGGATGTTCTACAAAATATCAGGCCTAAAATCCTGGATTACAGAGCAATACTCAGGAACTATTCTAGATAAAAGGAAACCAAGAATGAATAACTTTATGCTTTATTTATTTCTTTATTTTGCTATAAAGGATATTGTTAGAATGATTGATAAAATCTAAATAGTATCTGTACATTGTATTGTATCAGTGTTTATTCTTTGATTTATATAACTAAGATATAGTTACATATGGGGATGTTTCTACCTTGGTCCAGAGAATAAATGTACACATACACATAAGAGCGGGAGAGCAGAGAGGGAGAATAAAGCAAATATTAAATAGTAATAACATTTTGGGACTCTTCACAAATGATATACATGTATCCTTTATTACTTTTTCAATTTTTCTGTATGTCTGAAATTATGTATATGTATCAAAAATCAATTTGATGAGTTTTCTGGAGGTGCTTCATCAGAATAGAAAAGCTAGGAAAACTTTATTAGACTGGTTTATGCTTACAATCATTTTATGTTAGAAGAAATAAAAATTACAATCTTAGGGCCAGGAGGTAGCATGGAGATTAAGGCACTGGATTCCATAAAGTCAGAGTTTGAAAACACCCTGGGCACATGTGTGTGCATGTACATTCAAAATCCCAAGAAAAGAATGAAGGAGGAGGGATTGTAGCACAGGAGATGCTTTCTCACTTGCCCTCTGTCTATTTCTCTCTCCTGTGAGCATATGCAATGTATAGCAAAACTAAAAAACACAAATAAAAAAGTTACAGTTCAAAAGAGATGCCTCCTTCCAACAAATGGTGTTATTTTTTATTTAGTGTTCTTATTGTTGTAATGGTTTATTCATAGGTTAATTAAAATTATATACCATGAAAATCACCTACAATGTCCTCGGTTGATATTATGTTTGTGAAGCAGAGAAGCAGAAAGGGAACTGAACTACAAGTCAGAAGACCAGTATTCTAATTTGAGTTTTGAGTTATGCCATTAGCTAAGTAAGTTTTCTTTTATTTTTTTATATATTTATTTTTAGAGGTTTTTACTATAGGGGACGTGCGCTCACCAGAAAGACAGAGAAAGAGACAGAAAGCGAAAATCACCTCCCGGGGGAATGGCCACACTGCAATCCCTCCCTCCTCCTCCATTCTCCTCTCGGGATCTTGGGTGCACACACACACACACACACACACACACACACACACGAGCCCGGCGTAAGTTTAAGCCACCGGGTCCGGGCCTCGAATCGCAGTCGACTACATGGGAGTCCAGCGACATAGCCATTATGCCAACTGCTGATCCCTGGCAGGATGGATTCTAAAACACCAGTCCCCTTGGTTTACATTCTCTTTCTCAAATAAAAGAAGAAATAAAGAAAGGAAGGAAGGAAGAAAAAAGGACCCCTAAAGCAAAGCTGTAGATTTTCTCATTTATTTTCACAGCAAAGTTTCTGTTGGGGAAATAAATCCCTCAGGGCTGACTTTACATCCTTATTCCTCAGGCTGTAGATGAGGGGGTTCAACATGGGGCTTACAAGATTATTGAAGATCTGAATTGTGGCACCAAATAAGGGACTGGGATTGCGCTGTAGATAGATGACAATCATTGGCCCAAAAACACAAAGAACTGCAGCGAGGTGGGCACTGCAGGTTGAGAAAGCCCGACGCCTGCCCTCTGCTGAGCGAATTTTTAATATGGAGACCCCGATACAAATATAGGATGAAAAGATGAGAATAAAGCAAGTGATTGACAAAAGACCAACATTTGTAAAACCTACCCTCTGGGCTAGAGATGTGTCCTCACAGGCTAGAGGTAACACCACAGGTATATCGTAGAAGTAGTAGGCCACCTCATTAGACCCACAGTAGGGTAACTGGAAGGTGAGGGAGGTTAGCATAATACCATGCATAAGGCCACCCACGCACGTGCCTGCGGCCAAGATGGAGCAGACCCTGATATTCATGATGACCGTGTACCTCAGGGGACGACAAATGGCTACAAAGCGGTCCAAGCCCATCACTGTATAGAGGAAGCCAGCGGTGCAGCCCAGAAAATGGTAGAAGAAGAGCTGGGCAGCACAGCCCTGCAAAGAGATCCTTTGATTCTGCCCTGATAGGTTCAACAGCATCTTGGGAGCAGTGGTTGAAGAGAGCCCCAGGTCCAAGATGGAGAGGATTCCCAAGAAAAAGTACATGGGAGTGTGAAGCCGAGAGGAGGAGAGGATCGCGGCGAGGATGAGCACGTTTCCCAAGAGGGTGCACGAGTATATCGACGAGAACAGGAATAGAAGGGTGGTCTCCAGGCCCTCTGACTCAGGGATCCCCAGTAGGACGAATTCAGTCACCATTGTGTGATTTCTCATTCTTATGGGAGAATCAGCTCTTGGATGTCTGGGAAAAGAAAGATGAGGATAAGTTGGATACATCTATAAATTAGTTCTGTTTAGCTCAATAAAACGGAGAAGCAGCCCAAGACCTGGGCACTGACAGAGCGGAGCTCCCTGACAGAGCCGCTGTGCTCCGCTAGTGTCTTCCTCTGAGCATCTCTGCAGGGCAGCCTGACTGCGGATGCCCCTCAGCACAGCCTCACCAAGCAGCCTTGCCGGACCACCTCCCATTGTTCTTCTTTATATTCACTGATACAATCCATTAATACCATTAATTAAAATACATGGGATTTTGTGAGAATAAAGGGACAAAAATAGTCGTTCAATGTCTTCATAACCAACAAGGTCTTGTCCAGATTTCTTATATTCCTCTGGGCCATTTGGTTACTTTAACCCTGCAGTCATGTATGATCATGTCAGCCACACATACAAAGAGAAAGCCTCTTTCCCACATTGTCTCCCTGGGTCTGAGTGTCAAGAATCAGAACCCAACCAAAAGAAGGGTCTTAGGTGTCTCTTAGTGAGCAGAAACTACGTAACAGTGCCCTCATCCCTGGAGTTATCTGCATGGGTAGAGTTGAGTAATCTGCAGCCTCTATTTCAGTACAAAGTGTGAAATTTTGTGACTAGGTCCAAGTTAAGCACCACCCTAATTTTGTAATGTAGAAGTTTCAGGTATGGAGTAGCAAGACCCTGTTATAAGTTTATTTTGAAAAATCTAGATACATTTTTTCTACTTGTTTTATCTACTCTAAGACACTGAGATGTTTAGATTATAGATGGACTCGTGGATTCTATATTCTGAACCTCTTTTAATTATCTGACTATCTGCCTGTCTATCTAGATCTCTATCTATCTATCTGTCATCTATCTATTCCTTATGAAAGGAGTGGGAGAGTGAAAGACCAAGATAAAAAGAGAAGGACAAAATTTGGACACTTACATTGCAACCAGCAAGCAGGACTGGCCAGTGTCTCTGTGTGGTGTATCCCATCGTTCCCTGACAGAAGGAAGGAGGCTTCCCTGACTAAATCCCCATCAGCCTTTTGTCTGCAAGAAGATGACCTGAATCCTCCTCTTTTACAGTCACTGTCAGATCCAGGAAGTGCAATAATTTCAAAACATTGGAGAATTTATATAACCTTGGTCTTCCTTTGGGTATTAATTCCCTAGTCAGGAAACATATTGAGCAAGGGAGCAATTTACTACTTGGTATAATTGGACCTTAGAAATAAGTGAAAAACAAATAAATATGTGTATATGTGTGTGTATATGTATATATATATATATATATATAATATGTAGAGAGAGATTAAACAATTTTTTAAAATATACTTCAGAATATATGTAACTTTGAAAAAATCATTTGATACATATAGTGCACAAATTTATATAATCCTTTTTGTATTTTCTTATGTATCTGTTATTTTTATGAATAAATTATACAGTATTTTAATGCATGACTGATGCAAAGCTAGCTCTGGAAGGATAGATACCAGGGAAGATCCAGGGATCTTACATGGAAGAATTTGTAGCACAGCCTCAGGGCTCTGCCACCAATCGATTCCACCTCAGCCACCCTTTTTTCTGTGACCCTCAGCTAAGAGTAGAATCAAATTTTCTTGTCTGAGTCTCATGCCACCCCTGTGACCAGGGTGCAGGATACAGTGCAACGTATGTGAGCAGTCCTCCCACAAGGCAGGGGTGAGGGCTGTTGACAAGAGAAAGGGAGAAGAAACGTGCTCAGAGGACAAAAATTATGTCCACGCTCACTGCAAGTGTTGTCTTATACTACTGGGCATCTATGACAGCTTCAGTGTTAAATGCCTTGAATAATCCACAAATATTGGGGTGGGAAGCTTGTGTCAAATACTAAATTTCTTTCTGACTGCATTCATTCATTTGTTTACTTGTGCATCGGTGGATTTAATTTATTCAAGCTAATATTGAGTGCCAGTTACATGGCACGTGTTAATTATTTGCAAGAGAGACACAAAATTTGGGGTGGGGAGAGAATTGTATATGGCCCCTCTACTTAAAAACTTATGATCCATCTAGAAGGAAAAGGATATTTTATAATCTTATTTAAAACACAAAACACTGCTGAAGTCTTCTATAGGCAATGAAAGCAAGGGACAAAGAAGTTAAATTATACCTAACCACGGAGCTTACCTTGAAAGGATCTGGGATTTGGTATCTTTAGGACTTCTGGCCATAAAATTTCTGATCATCAAGTTTTAGTATTTAGAAAATATTTAAGGTGTCACACTACTTCAAATACATCTAAAATTTTTTATGTAAGAAGTAACCTGAGGACCAATCAGGTGGTGTGGTAGTCAAGCCAGCTGGATCCCACATAGCCAATGTGGTTTGAGTCCCAGACCCAGTGGCTTGAAAAACACACAAGGTGTGTGTGCATGTACACCCAAAATCCGTAGAGGAATATGGAAAAAGAAGGGGTGTGGCATGGTCATCTCTCTGGAGAGGGAGGTACTTTCTTACTTTCTCACTTTCTCTCTCTCCTCTCCCAGTAAACATACATGCCATATAATAAATTTTAAAAAAAGAAAACAATGTTTTTGTTGTAAATCTAGCTATTTACAAAAGGGTATAAAAGTTAATAATTCTACCATTTTATTTATTCTTGATTTTTTGATATATAATGACTAACTTTAAAAATATTTTGTACAAGTCAAAGATAATGAATACATATTTAATTATTAAATAAAATTACAATCAATTTTCTTTGGTGTAGGCTGGCACCGTAACTTGTGATTTAGAAAAGCAAAGCCCACAAGGCCAACTGCAGTTCTAATGGACCCCAGAAGTTTGAGAAACATGCTGGGTGTGCATGAGTGTGCTCATATGTCTCCAAAATCCCAACAAGATGGAGAAATGAAGAAAGGATTGCAGAAAAATCACATTCCATTGAGGGGTGCTTTCTTCTCTCGCTTTCTTTTCAATTTTCATTTATTTTATAAATTTTAAGTTTACATTTAATTATTGTACATCTCTATAGCACGTACATCTCTATGGTTTTTCACAGTATGTGTACAGAATGTGACAGTCAAATCAATGGTATTCCCGTATACAGCATTTTCAACAGAAAACTTTACATTCTTATATTTGTTAAGTGTTTCTTGTCACCTACCCTCTCCTAACCACCCTACTCCCATACAATCTCTAGTATCTACACTTGTGCCTATGTTTATATTTTATAATCTTTCCATTTCTGCCTTGAGAGCAGGCATTTGTTAATGTATTGAGTGAGGATATTCAAAGTTTGTCTTTAATAATCTGACTTACATTGCTTAGCATTAAATCTTCTATCCACTTTGTATCAAATGACAGGATTTCATTGGTCCTTATGGCTGAGTGATTTTCCATAAGAGTATATGTGCCAAATTTATCAATCCAGTCATCAGTTCTTGAACTGATTAGGTTGATTCTATTTCTTAGTAATTATGAACAATGCTGAAATAAACATGTATGTATGAGTGTCTTTCCAACTGTTTTCTTACCTTCTGAGTATATACCAATGAGTAGGATTATCGTGTCATATGGTAATTCTAGTCATAGGGTTTTGAGGAATCTCCATGTTGTTTTCCATAGTGGCTGTCCTAATTTACATTCATACCAACAGTATAGGAGGGTTCTCTTTTGACTACAGCTTTATCAACGCTTATTCTTTATTTGCTTGATTGAAGCCATTCTGACTGGGGTTAAGTGGTAGTTCATTGTGCTTTTGATTTTTATTTCCCATGTGATAAGAAATGTTGAGGTTTTTTTCATATGTATTTTGACCATCTGTGTGTCTTTCTTAGAGAGTTGTCTGTTCAGCTCATTTGCCCCTTTTTAAATTGGACTTTTGTTTGTTCTTATTTTTCTTTTCTTTTAATTTTTTTGCAGGTGAATTGCTTGAGTTTTCTATATACTCTGACTATCAATCCGTTATTGGAATCATAGGTTGCCAATATTTCTGCCCATTCTGAGGGTTGTCTCCACTTTAATTATTATTGGCTTTGCTGTACAGAAACTTTTTAGCTTGATGTAACCCACTTGTCTGTTTTTGGGATTCTTGCCTGCTTTTTAGGATTTTATTTAAGAACTCTTTGCTAGGGTCTGCAGGTGGTGTGCTGGTTAGGGTGCTAGAATTCCCACATGGCTGACTACAGTTTGAGTCCTGGACCTGGAAGCTTGCTTTATCACTCTTCCTCCCTATCTCTCTCTGTCTTTCTCTGGCAAAACTCATGTGAAATAATAAATAAATAATACAAAAAAAAATGACAAAAAAAACCCTCCCCTTTTTGCTTGCTTCAATGTCTTCAAGTGTTTCTTCTGCGTTTTCCATCAGTATTTTGATGGTTTGAGCCTTTACATTTAGACCTTTGATCTATTTTGAATTGATTTTTGTTAAAGGTGAGAGATAAGGATCCAATTTCATTTTTCTGCAGGTGGGTATCCAGTTCTTCCAGTACCATTTGTTGAAGGGACTTTCTTTTCTCCACTGGATTGTCTTGTACCCTTTGTCAAAAAGCAGTTGGCTCTATGTTGGGGGGTTATTTCTGGGTTTTCTATCCTGTTTTCTTGTTCTAGGTGACTGTTTTTATGGCAGTACCACACTGTTGTGGTTATCACAGCTTTATAAAATATTTTGAGGTTCTGTAGTCATATGCTTCCTACTTTATTCTTTTTGTTCAGTATTGCCCTGACAATACAGGGCACTTATGATTTTAGAGAAATTTTATGAGTTTTTTTTTAATGTCTCTGAAGAATGTCACTAGTAATTTGATCAGAATTCCACTAAATTTGTAATTTGAGTAAAAATGACATTTTGCTTATATCAATTCTTCCAACCAAGAGCATAGAATGTCTTTCCATTTTTGTGTATCATATTCAATATCTTTTTTTAGTTTTTCATCTTTTTCCATGTAGATGCTTTTCACCTTTCAGTTAAATTTATACTTTCTTGGCTTTGTGTGTGTGTGTCTGTGTGTGTGTGTGTGTGTGTGTGTGTGTGTGTGTTTAACTGGGATTTGTTTCTCTAATTCTATCTCAGTCTGCTCATTGTTGGTATATAAAATATTATAGATTATATTAATTTTGTATCTTGCTACTTTACTGAATTCATTTATGACTTTTTGAAGATATTTAATACATTATTTTGAATTTTCTATGTATATAATCATGTTGTCTGTGAAAAGGGATATTTTTACTTCTTTTACTTCTGTTTTTTATTTTGGTCTCTTGTCTGATTGCATTGGCAGTGACTTGCACTACTATGTTGAAAAGGAGAGGAGAAAGTCGGTTTCCTTGCCTTATTCCAGTTTTTAGTAGGAAACCTTCCAGCTTTTCCCCATTCCATAGCTAAGGAAGGTTTAACATACACAAAAAAATGAATGTAATACATCACATTTTTAGAATAAAAAATGAAAAAAAATCATCATATCTGTATATGCAGAAAAATTTTGATAATATAACATCTCTTCCTGACCAAGACACTCAATGAAATAGATATAGAAGGAAAAGTTCTCAACACAATAAAATCCTCTCTCTCTCTTTCTGTCTCTTTGTCTCTCTCTGGAGAGCATAAGGTCTCTCTGACAATTAAAAATAATGTAGTCCTACAAATATTAATTTCAGGAAAGCAGATGTCATGGGTGCTTTTAGATAAGCAACCAGAATATTTTCAATGCAAGGTTGTGGGCCAGTCTCATAGAGCAGAGTTTGAGTGCTGTGTATAGGAAGCTGATAGTATAAAGACTGAATGCCATTTGGCAGCTGAGGGTCGAATACCAGTTTTGGTGACTTGAGAAACAAGCCAAAGACATGCTCAAGTATGCCTTAAATCCTGATGGGATTTAAAAAAATAGACAAAATTGAATTGCTGTGAAAACTGCATTGCACTGGGTGGTATTTTGTTTCTCTCTTTAGAGAGGGACCATCCATCCATCTGCTGGTCCCAATCAGCCTGTCTTACAGAAACTGAGATGTCCTTTTTTATTCTTGGAAAGAAATTAGGAAAAATAAATGTTATAAATTAATTGCAAAATAATAAAAGTAACATAGAAAATGTAGATAAAGAAAAGAAAATTCCCAAAGTCAGGTTACCCAGTTTAAAAATAAAACTTAAATTTTGTATTATTGTGATTGTTATTATTGACACAGAGTAAGTGTGCATATTTAGAGAGTATGGTGGGAATTTTCAGGATGAGAAAACAATGTGATATGATCATATTAGTGTAATTAGCATATTTGCCTTCTCAAAAATTCCAGAGTCCTCTCTTTCAGTTAATATGAGTTTACGTACTTATCGTTAAAGATTGAATGCCTAGAGCACTATGTGACACTAGACCTCGTTCCTCTTTTCTATGTGCAATTTTGTATTCTTTAATCCAGATCTCTCCACCCACCTCCCCCAAACCCTTCTGCCTCTAGGAATCACCGTTCTATTCTCTACTTCTTTGAGATCATCTTTTATAGTTTCTACCTTTCAATGAGAACATATAGTAATTTTCTTTTTGTGTCTGGCTAATTTTA
>AAPY01834847.1:0-17136 GCA_000181375.1 Tupaia belangeri | reverse complement strand
GACCAAGCAGTTGATTTCATTGACCTTGGCAAAATGTTTTGGTTACTCTAGAAAACCTTAGTGATACCTGATGACTTTGATGACTTTATGTAGTGTTTTATGAAATTTTCTGCAAAAATTGGATGCCCCCCTTTTTTTTTTCAAGATCTCGGTGTCCTAAAAAAAGTATATATCCTAGAGTTTTCTATTCACTAAGAATCATTTATAACATGTTATAAATAAATAAGGGGCTGGGATTGGGCTGGAGAAAGATGATGAGCACTGGCCCATAAGCACAAAGAATTGCAGCAACGTGGGCACTGCATGTTGAGAAGCTGCGATGCCTGCCCTCTGCTGAGCGTATTTTTTTTTTTTTTTTGAGAGATTTTCACTGTAGGGTGCGTGCGCTCGCCAGACAGACAGAGAGAGACATAGAGACAGAAAGCAAGAAATCACCCCCCCAGGGGGGATGGTCACGCCGCAATCCCTTCTCCTCCATTCTCCTCTCAGGATCTTGGGCACGCACGCACACGCGCCCGGCGTGAGTTTTAAGCCACCGCGTCCAGGACACGAACCGCGGTCGACTACATGGGAGTCCAGCGACATAGCCATTACGCTAACTGCTGGTTCCCATGAGCGGATTTTTGATATAGCGATCCCGATGTGAATGTAGGAAACAAAGATGAGGAATAAGCATGTAAAAGCCAAAAGACCAACATTTATAAAACCTACCCTCTGGGCTACAGATGTGTCCTCACAGGCGAGAGGTAACACTGCAGGCACATCACAGAAGAAGTAAGACACCGTGTTAGACCCACAGTAGGGTAACTGGAAGGTGAGAGAGCTTAGGGTGATGGCCTGGGCAGAGCCACCCAGCCAGGAACCTGTGGCCAAGATGGAGCAGACCCTGGGATTCATGATGACCGTGTACCTCAGGGGGTGACGAATGGCTACATAGCTGTCCAAGGCCATCACCGTGTACAGGAAGAACTCACTGCATCCCAGGAAGTGGTGGAAGAAGAGCTGGGCAGCACAGCCCTGGAAAGAGATCCTCTGACTCTTCCCTGAAAGGTTCAACAGCATCTTGGGAGCAGTGGTTGAAGAGTACCCCAGGTCCAAAATGGAGAGATTTCCCCAAAAAAAAAAAATACATGGGAGTGTGAAGCCGAGAGGAGGAGAGGATTGCCATGAGGATGAGCACACTTCCCAAGAGGGTGCAAGAATATATTGACGAGAACAGGAATAAAAGGGTGGTCTCCAGGCCCTCTGACTCAGGGATTCCCTGCAGGAAGAATTCAATCACCATTGTGCGATTTCTCATTTTTATGGGGTAACCAGCTCTTGGGTGTCTGGGAAAAGAAAGATGAGGAGAAGTTGAATACATCTATAAATTAGCTGAATTTAGCCCAATAAAACAGAGAAGCAGCCCAAGACCTAGGCACTGACAGAGCGGAACTCCCTGACAGAGCCGCTATGATCTGCCCACGTCTCCCTCTGAGCATCTCTGCAGGGCAGCCTGACTGCGGACACACCTCAGCACAGCCTCACCAAGCAGCCTCAGGACTGGCCACCCCGCTCTCATTCTTCACGTACAGTATGCAGTTGTATTAATTCCAAATACACCTGTGACTTCAAGGCACAATACAAGGCTCAAAAGGCTCATCCAGATTTCTCACATTTGTGAGAGACAGTTTGGTCACATAGCCCTGTAGCCACATACGATTGGGTCTGCTGCAAAGACAAAGACACATCTTTCCCACATTGCTTTCTCAGGTGTGAGGGTCAACCGTGAGAACCCAGCCCAAAGGGGGGGGTCTTAGGAATCTCTTAATGAGTTGAACGCTGCATACAAAGCCCCTTTCTCTGGGATCATCAGCCTCAGTTTGTATTTGTAACAAGCAGTTTCCATCTGCTTCTCCAAAGTCTGGAATTGCCCAGTCAGGTCCACGTTAACAACACTCTAATTTTGTGGAGCAGAAGACACCGGTTACAGAGAGTAAAATCTTCTTCACAAATTTCTTAGTTTGAAAAATTCTGATTTTTATCTACTTGTTCAAACCATTCCAATGCAGGTATTTAAATAATGAATGTATGAATGTATTCTACAGCCTAAGCTTCTATTAATCACCTCTCATCTGTCTGTCTTTCCTACCCACCCATCCACCTCTTTCTTTGCTGGTGCTAACGGGAAGAGAATGAAGACCAAGATAAAAAGTGAAGGACAAAATGTGGGCACTTACATGGCAAAGAGGGCTTTCCTGTCCTTCCCCAGCAGAAGGACGGAGCCTCTCTACCTAAAACCCCATCTGCCTGCAGTACGAAGTCTCTTTTATGGTCACTTTCTGATAAAATGTCAAAATGTGCTCAGCATCCTTACTGTGACTTTCCATGTGACTGCAGGAGCTGCGATCACCTCCAAACACGGGAGATTTTTAAATAACTTGGATCTTCCTTTGGGTATTAATACCCTGCTCAGGGACCTGATTGGGCAAGAGGGCAATTTACCTATTTGTATAATTAGATCTTAGAAATAAATAAAGAAGAGAGAGAAAGGGAGGGAGAACTTAGTTAAAATATTTTTTTTGGAAAATATTTCTCCGTGGAGTAATAATTATGAAAAAGTTCCTTTAACACATTTAGTGGACAAATTTTTGCAATCTCTCTTACAGTCAATGCTTTTTCATTTGTATATATTGTTTTATGATAAAATGAAACATCATTTCACTACATAGTACTGGTAGGCTTGACTTCCTACAGACAACAGATACTCAGAGAATTTAAGAAAGTGATGAAAAACTAGTCCTAGACGAGTGGAAACCAGAGAAGCTCCAGAAACCAAGAAGGGGAGAAATTAGGGAAGCTCTTAGATGAAGAATCTGTGGGACAGCTCAGGGCTCTGCCACCAGGGGATGCAACCTCAGCTCCCTTTGTTTCTGGGACCCTCAGCTAATGTTTCCTATTTAGTTTCTTTGTTTGAGTCACATAACCCTTTTGACTAGGGTGCAGGGTACTTGAGAATGGATGTGGGCAGTCCTCCCAAAGAACAAGGGTAAGAACTGTTGCCAGGAGATGGAAAGAAGCCATGCGCTGAGAGGCCAAAAACAATGTAAGATATGGCTGGGTGTGCTTTATTCTGCTTGGCACCTATTAGACCTTCAGCATTAAATGCCCTGAATACTCAATTAATATTGGGATGGAAGCTTGTGTGGAATACCAATTTCCTTGTCAAAAGCATTCATTCATCTGTTTACTCATGCGTACATGGATTGCATTTTTTCCAACAAATGTTGAGTTCTGAAAGTATGTCCAACATTAATTATCTGCCAACAGTTGAGAAGAAAGTGGGTTGCACATGACACCTGTTTGTAATAGGTTTATAATCTATCTGGAATGAAAAGAATGTTGGACAGTTTTGTTGACACCTCAAAACTCTGCTGAAGTCTTCTACAGAGGATGAAAGATGGGTCAAAGAAAGCAAATTTCTTCCCCAAATCACAGAGCTTAACCTGAAAGGAACTGAAATTTGGGGTCTTTAGGACTTTGGCCATCGAGTTTCTGATCATAAGTTTTAAATGTTGAGGGATGTTAATGTAGTCACACTATTCCAAAGGGAAGACAGAGAGACAGAAAGCGAGAAATCACATCTCAGGGTGCATGGACACACCACAGTCCCTTCTCTTTCATTCTCCTCTCTGGATCTTGGGCACACATGCACATGTGCCCCATGTGAGTTTTAAACCACTAGGTCCAGAACTCAAACCATGGTCAACTACATGGGAGTCCAATGACGTAACCATTACATCCTCTGCTGGTCCCGGATGAGAACACTTTTAACTAGCAAGTAAAATCACTCAATTTACCAAGCTCTGATTAAAATTTATTCAAGAAAGGCAAGTGCCATGGACTATTTTAAATGTCTAAACAGGGCATTTTAGAATCAAGGTGGCATGCACTATGTTACTGTGATGGTCACAGTGGGAAGAAACTCAGGTCATACATTCCCAAGGCCAATGTCCTGTGGGATAGAGTCTGTTATGGAATGAAGAGTGACCAGAGCAAAATAAAGCAGACTTTCATGCATCCAAAAGTTTTCTTATTTTTGTTTAAGGTTCTTTTTTCCCAGGAACTATAGAGATGTTCAAAAAGTCACATGACAAAACTAAAACCGTAATTTAAATTTTATCTGTGTTTTGAAACAAAAGTTCAATGTCTGATGAGTTATTTGTGTTTCATATAGATCTACATATGTCTTGTACATATAACATATTTGTATTTACTGAAATAACACTCTGACATGGGTTTTAACTTTTGTTTAATACAGTGTCATGAAATATGTATACATTGTGGAATGGCTTAATCAAGTTAATTAAAGATGTATTACCTCACATTTTATTCTATTGAAAACACATAAAATCTATTTTCTCAATAATTTTCAAGTGTGGGCCAGCAGGTTGTGTGGTGGTCAAGGAGCTGAGATACGTGACTGACTATGTGCGTTTAGTCCTGGACCAGGCAGTTTGAAAAATCACACTGGGCATGTGTGCATGGGTACCCAAAATCCTAAGAGGGGAATGGAAAAGAAGCGATTGTGGTATGGCCATAACCCTGGCTGGTGATTTATCACTTTCCCTCTCTCCATGTCTCTCTATGGTGAGCACAAGCACCTGTGGCAAAAATCTATAAATAATGCTAATAATAATAATTTTTGCATGTACGATACATTATTGATGGTAGCTCCCACACTGTTCAGTAGATCTCTTGAATTTATTCCTTCTTCTAACTAAAATTTTGTACCCTTCCATCCTGTCATCTCTGTGAACTGGCATTCTATTCTCTGCTATAATGAGATTGACATTTTAGATTCCATGTGAGACTAAGCTGTACTGATCCACATCTGACTAATTTCACATGCCACAATTCCTCTAGTCTTATTCAGGTTGTTGCAAATACCAGGACTTCCTAGTTATGTTAAGGCTGACAGTGTTACACACACATATCCCATTTTCTCTGTACATTCACCCATTGATGGAAGCTAGGAGGTCTCTGTCTCTTGGCTGTTGGGAATAGTGCTGGAGTGAATGTGAACATGCAAAGACACACACATTTTAAATTATTATTTTAATTATTTATTTTACTTTATTTATTCATTTGTTCATTTTAATTTAACCAGAGAGAGAGAGAGGCAGAGATAAAGTGAGAAAGCAAGCCACCAGGTCCAGGACTTGAACCATGGTCGGCCATGTGGGAATGTCCTGCACCTTAACCACCACACCACCTGCTGGCCCCCTAAATTATTCTTTATTGACATTTTACTCAGCAAAATTATGTGCATAGGATTTTCATTTTCTTCAACAGAGAAAGGACATATTAAATAAGTGATCATGCAAATAAAATTTACCTTTTAGAAAAAATTTAATTTGATTAATACTAACATGTATTCACAAAGGTTTGCAATGCTTACAACATTTTACCTCATAGTGAAGGTCATACAGAAAACGAAATGGTCAACTTGATATAGGCTTCCACCTGGGACAGAGGAAAGGGAGAGGGTAAGGAGCATTAGTGGGGAGGAAAGGCATCCCCCCTTCTCTCCTTCTTCAACTCTCCCCCCGTGATGGGACAGGTAGGGTACATCCAGTCATCCTGTGCTGCAGGTTTTACAGCCTCCAATCCACCCAAGATGAAAAGTCCCCACTGGACTGAGTCTCAGCCACAACTTCCACCCCTTTCCAGAGAGCCCTGTGATGGGGGATATTGAAATCTGGCTGTTTTATTTGTCCTCCATTTGCTGGTGATTCCTGCTTTCCCTCTTTGTGAGTTAGCACCTCAGAGCTGAGTAGGAGTCCAAAGCCTCAAGCCCATATGGAAAGTCATTCCAGGAGGTCCAGGGAGCAATCCTGCTGAGGAAAGCTAGCAGAATGTCTGGGAGGCACTGAGGGAGGGAGTAATGAATTTGCAGTGCTGCTCAACTGCCTGGTTTGTGAATTTCTCCAAAACAGCCTAAACAATGATGCAGGCAGGTGAGCACATGGTGACTGGAGCAATGAGGGGTGAGAAAGCTGAACTGCAACAGAAAATGAGAAACAGCTGAAAAAAGGAGAGAGTGTCATGTTAACCAAAAGGAGGCTTTAATGGTTAATTTTTCCATTTTCTAAACATTCATTAAGAGATAACACACCGTGTCCAAACTGATGTGTTCTGCTGAACAGGAATAAGCAGTCATCTCTGTTCCCATGGAGTTTACAGTCTGGTAGAGGAGGAGAATTACTCAACGCAGGAATTTCTGGGAAGAGAAGTTCAGTAAATTACAGTGGGAGAGTATTAATATGCAAAAATTGAACTGTGTCCTTCTATCCTGAGAGTAAGTACGTTTTTGCATCATGATTTGTGTGACTAGGAGATGTTGTTTTTAAGGTGAAGGAAAACTTCCCTGAGAAGATGTTATCCCAGCTCAGATCAGAAGAGTAAGAGTGTGAGGAAGGGGAAGGTAAAGGCTCTGAGGCAGGGTAATGGACAGCGTGCACAGGGGCTCGGCTGTAATAGAGAGGAAAAGACTTATGTGATAAAGCTTGAACTGAAGTAAAGCAATCAATTATTCAGCCTCACTGGTCACTTTAATGACTGTGGACTCTGTATTAGGAGGCTGAAGAAACTAGAAAGTGGTTTCAAGCAGGATTGTGTTTCTGTGTGTTGTGGGAGATACAGGACGTGAAGACAGAATTCCACAAGAGCTGCAGTGTGGAGAGTGACTGGGGAAGCAGGAGTACATTCAGGGAGGTAAACAATGAAGATGGTTGGACCGAGAACTGTGAGGTACTTGGACAGGGAAAAGAATAGACAGTCACCAGGATGGAGAACCCTACCGGGAATGCAGACTAAGGTCTGCTCTGTCGTAATACGATGGCATCCGAACAGAACTTCACTGTAAGTTTTTTAAGTTCTTTCGTCTTTAAAAAGGAGAGGTTTTTGCTGTAGAGTGTGTGTGCTCACCGAAGAGACAGAGACAGAGAGACAGAAAGTGAGAAATCACCCCCTGGGGGGATGGCCATGATGCAATCCCAGCTCCTCCATTCCCTTTTTTGGGCATGCATGCACATGTGCCCGGCATGAGCTTCAAGCCACCAGGTCTGGATCTCAAACCTTGGTTGACTACATGGGAGCCCAGCAATGTAACAGTTATGCCATCTGCTGGTGCCAAATTCTTATGCTTGAAAGTACACAGAGACTCATACTTCAGTGTTAATTTTCCTATAGGCCCTCCACATAGATACCATGTGAGAATTCCCAGAGGACTAAAATCAACAGAGAATAGTAACAAATGAGAATGAGAATAGTAGATCCTCACTCTATGGAATTAGAAAATTATCACAAATGAGTTGGGCCTAATTTGTAAATAACAAAATAAATACTGTTCCTTTGGATTTAGAAATGACTGTATTGTTTTTCTCCTCTGGTGATATTCTGGAGTTTTTTATTTTCCTCAAACTCTCTGACTCCAGTAATAAGTCTCACTTGATACTGAAATATCCTTTTTTCTCCTCTTGGAAAAAGCTTATTAAAAATGAATTTTATGGGACCAGCAGTTAGCATAATAGCTATGTCACTGAATTCCCATGTAGTTGACCACAGTTCAAGTTCCAGACCCGGTGGCTTAAACTCATGCCAGGCGCGTGTGCGTGCATGCCCAAGATCCTGAGAGGAGAATGGAGAAGAAGGGATTGTGGCGTGGTCATCCCTCCTGGGGGAGGGGGTGATTTCTCGCTTTCTGTCTCTCTGTCTCTCTCTGTCTTTCTGGTAAGTGCACGTGCCCTATAGCAAAAACCTCTCCAAAAAACGAAAAAAATAATAAAAATAAATTTAATAGGTGCTAGCAGGTGCCATGATTGTTGATGCTCTGGACTCCCACATGACTGACTGTGAGTCCAATTTTGAACCCAGATGTTTGAAAATCATGCCAGGGACATGTGCGTGTACCCAAACCCAGAGAAAAGAATAGAAAAGAGAGGATTGTGGTGTGGCCATCTCCCTTAGGGGGTGATTTCTCAGTTTCTCACTGTCTCTGGTAAGCACACATGCCCTATGGCAAAAATTATTTAGGCAAAACCCTAACCTATTTATGGCAAAACCCTAACCCTAACCCTAACTGCTAACCCCTAATCCCTAACCCTAACCCTAACCCTTAACCCCTAACCCTTAACCCCTAACCTTAACCCTAACCTTAACCCCTAACCCTAACCCTAACTCCTAACCCTAATCCTAACCTTAATTAATTAATTTTATAAAATAAATTTTATAAAATAAATTTTATAAATTAATTGGAAAATAATAAAAATAGAACAGAAGTGTATTTACCAAAGTTCCACCAAAACCAGATTACTGATTTTGAAGTTCTATTTATTATTATTATTGACACATTAATTGTACTTACTTGTGGGGTGAGTAAGTGTTCTTATTTACAAACCACAATATGAATGATTTGTTATCTAAGACTGGCTTTAGGATTTTTAACATCAGAACTTTTTCTTTTTTTTTGGAGAGGTTTTTGCTATAGGGCGCATGCACTCGCCAGACAGACAGAGAGAGACCTAGAGACAGAAAGCGAGAAATCACCCCCCAGAGGGATGGTCACGCCGCAATCCCTTCTCCTCCATTCTCCTCTCGGGATCTTGGGCACACATGCACATGTGTCCGGCGTGAGTTTTAAGCCACCGGGTCCAGGACGTGTGGGAGTCCAGTGACATAGCCATTACACTAACTGCTAGTTCCCAACATCAGAACTCTTTCTGTAAGTCTTTCTATTTTCTAAAGTTTCTCTCATTATTTACTGTTTTCCTTTCATCTTTTCATACTAGTTTATTAAAATTTCTCCTCCCCCAATACAATGATTCTATAAAGAAAAGTCTTAGGGAATATGGGAATTTTCATAGCAAGTGGAAGCCATAAAAGTGTCTTCTGTTTATTTCTCTTACCATTTAAATCTGTCTATACACGATATAAATGGATTATTGAGTATTTCACCAAAATGTTTAAAAGAAATAATCCTGCCATTCTACAAGTGTTTATCTGAAGGAAAAAAAACTAGTATGCTACAGAGATGTCTGTACTCCAATGTTTATTGTAGCATGTTTATGACAACCCATATGTACAATCAATGGAAAAATGGATAAAGAAATATATTAACACACACATGCACACACACTTTATGTAAGACATTAGAAAGAATGAAATGCTGGCATTTGAGGCAACATCGCTGAGCCTGGAGAATACCATGTTCAGTGAAGTTCGCCAGACACACAAAAAGAAATACTACATGTTCTCACTGAAAGATGAAAACTATAAAAGATTATCTCAAAGAAATGGAGAATAGAACAGTGATTCCTAGAGGCAGGAAGGTTTGGGAGAAGTGGGTGGAGACATCTGGATTAAAGAATACAAAATTGCACATAGAGAAGAGGAACAAGGTCTAGTGTCACATAGTGCTCTAGGGTTTCAATTATTAACAATAAGTACATAAACAGAGATTAACTAAAAGAGAGGACTCTGAAATTTTTGAGAAGGAAAATATGCTAATTACACTAATATGGTCATATCACATTGCTTTCTCATCCTGAAAAGTCCCACAATACCTCCTAAATATGCACACTTACTATGTGTCAACAATGACAATCACAATAATACAAAATTTAATTTTTATTTTTAAACTGGGTAACCTGATTTGGGGATTTTCATTTCTTTATCTACATTTTCTATGTTACTTATTTTGCAATGAATCTATAACATTTATTTTTCATATTTTTTCCAAGAAGAATAAGAAAGGACATCTCAGTCTATGTAAGAGAGGCTGATTGGGACCAGTGGATGTCATAATGGTTATGTTGTTGTACTCCCACATAGTCAAGCGAAGTTTGAATTCTGGACCTGGTGGCTTCAAACTCACAACAGACACATGTGCATGCATGCTCAAAATCCTAAGAGGACTGCCTAAAATCCTGAGAGGAGAATGGAGGAGAAGGGATTGTGGTGTGGCCACCCTCTTCCCACCCCAGGGGTGATTTCTCACTTTCTGTCTTTCTATCCCTCTGGTGAGCGCATGCACCCTACAGCAAAAATCTCCCAAAAAAAAAAAGAAAGAAAGAAAGAAAGAAAAGAAAAGAAAAAGAAAATAGAGAGAGAGAAGTTGATTATATGAACTCCAATAATTTCAGGAGAAAAAAAATCCAGAATCGTTTGCTGAAAGAAGAGTCATTTCTAAATTCAGTAAGATAGTATTAATGATGTTTACAAATTTGCCTGAACTCATCTGTAATGAAATGTTCTCATCCCTCAGAGGAGGTTCTATTATTCTCACTTAGTTCCTCTCCTCTGTTGTCCCAGAGGACACCTGTGTGGGGCCCTTACCTGACACAGAGAGCAAACCGTGATTCTCACTGATTCTCACTCAGGCATTGACATTTAAAAAGCAAAAGTGAAGTTCTGCTGTGCTGTCATGAGACTAGGTTAATGCAGGGCCTTTCCCCACAGGCACGCCTCAAAGTACTCTAACCCAGCGACTGTTGGTTTTCCTTTTTACTGACCGACTCTCTCTAAATTCTGCCATCCAGGGCTCTTTCTGACCCATCATTGTTTTTTTTTTTCATTTAATTTTATTATTATTATTTTAATTTGATCAA
Source organism: Tupaia belangeri (assembly GCA_000181375.1). NCBI lineage: Eukaryota > Metazoa > Chordata > Mammalia > Scandentia > Tupaiidae > Tupaia > Tupaia belangeri. The sequence continues at coordinate 6,487 of AAPY01834847.1, read as the reverse complement.
AGGAAGACAGAGGGAGACAGAGAGGAGTGGTAAAGCACGCCACCACTCCATCTGCCAGCTCCAAAGATAAGATGTTTTTAAGCAGCAGATTTCAGTTTTAAGGCTATGGTCTTACTAATTTTGTGGCTTTTTTTGTGACTTCAGTTGATTTATATCTAAAATAAGGATAGTATTACACTTAAAAAAAAAAAAAGGACTGCTCTTGAGATTAAAGAGGATTCTGTAGTTTGAAGCATCTGACACATTGCAGGTACCCAGCTCAGTTCTCTACTTCTATCCTCTGTGCAAGGGTAAACACACTGGTGTGCCCTGACTCTCTGAGCCCGAGCAGAGCTCACACTAAGCAACTCACAGTTTGGGGAAGTAGTTAGAAAACACTCCTGGGACCCAAAGGAGGACTCCTATGAATATTGCTAAGGTGCAAAAATAACATGTAATTCAATAGATGGAGAACAGCATGCCTGGTGCCCAATGCATCATGCCTGCCACTCTTCTCAACCATTAAAAACACAATAAATAGGAGTCATACTAATACAAGATATCAGACACATGGGGCAAAGCCCGAGTCACATTGTTTATCATTCTTAGTAGGAATGATAAACTTTAAATTAATTAACTAAGCTATTTTACTTAATTAGTGTTACTGGTGCTAGGAGCACTTTCTACTTCTTTAAAGATGAGAACTTGCAGTATAGAGATTATAAATTACTTGCTCATAGACACATTACCAAAAATCAGATCTTGACCTCGGGTCTTTGGACTCTGATCCAAGTTCTCTGTAATACACCACGTTGGTTTTAAAGCAATATAAACATCATTTTCTGTAAGATCAATTTTCTGTGAAAACTGAAAGCTAAGAAAATCTGTAAGAAATATCATGAAAATAAAATAATTTTAGATTGAGATGTTATTTGTCATGATTTTTAAAAATTAGTTTTGTAACTTTAAATATATATATACATACATAAATATATATATATATATATATATATATATATATATATATATATTTTAATTGTAAATACTCAAACTCCTTACTGTTTCTAGACCAGCAACTAGGCAGGGTCATAGATCTCAAAGACACATGGAAGTGAAAACTGTCACTCAAACAACAATTGAGGGCTGCCCCTGTAGGAGAAATAGACACAACTTTCCTAAGAGGTTTGACCAAAATCATGGCTATTAAAAAGAACTTGGATCAGAGGTCCAAACTCCCAAGTTCAAGGTCTGATTATTGGTAGTGTGACTATGAGCAAGTAATTTATAATCTCTATATCTCAAGTTCTCAACTTTAAAAAAGTAGAAAGCTTTCCTAGAACCAGTAATTTTAACTATGTTAAGTAAGTTAAAATGTATCATTCCTACCAGGATAATCTTGAAATATTGCAAATATTAACTAATAATAATTAAGACAGGTCAACTAGGGTAAAACAGAAAAATTTCTGCCATGACTCTGTATAATCTCTTTAGTTACATGCCCTTGGTTTATACCCCACAAATCTGTATTTTGGCATCCACCACTGTAATATGTTCCTTGAAAATGATGGATGTTCTACAAACGCCTACTATGTCATGGGTACCCACTTAACATGTCTTTTTGATTAACTAAAATAACATTTACCTTACCGAATTGCTATAAAGTTGAAATATGATGATGTTCATAAATCATCTTGATACATAGTAAGAAGCTTTATAATTGTTCATTATTATTATAGTTACTATAGAAAGATTCATCTAAAGCATTAGTGAAATTACATGCATAAAAATTATAGTCTATGTCTTAAACTCAAGTCTCTAGAGTAGATTGGAGGATAAAGCCAAGAAAAAATTGTGACTGGAGGCCAAACCTTGAGAAATATTATATCTTGGGGAAAAGAGAAAGAAAAGGAGACATTTATGAAATCTATATGAAGATCTTTAAGAATTTTATGGAAAATACAATGCATATGACAAAACCATGCATGGTTTTCAGGAAATTTTTGCACCAAAAAAATCATCATTTATGTTTCTAAAACTTTTTACTTTTTGAGGTGCTTTCATATATTATTCAAAGAGTTAGGAAGAGAACCAGGAGGATGTCTTTTACGTGTCTGGGTTTCACAAAGATTATCATTTCCCCAATGTCATACAAATAGATTTTCTACATAAAGAAAATGGAAAATAGCCCTTTTTTTAAAAGATTTTTGCCATAGGGCTCGTGCACTCACTGTAGTCAGAGAGAGAGAGAAAGTGAGAAATCACTCTGTAGAGAGGATGGCCATGCCACAATCCCTTCTCCTCCATTCACTCCTCAGTATTTTGGGCATGCATGTGCATGAACCTTACATGATTCTCAAGCCACCAAATCCAGAACTCAAGCCCTGGTCAGATATGTCAGAGTCCAGTGTCTCAGCCATCATGCCACCTGCTGGCCCCTGGCCAACTAATTTTTAATCTCAGCTGGTGTGTGTGGTGCTTGGAACATGACAGATGCTAAATGAATTAGTAAAGAATGCAAACAGAATACAGAATTTCTTCGTGCTTATGAGTGTGTGAATGGAGTTATAGACACTGCTTGTTACATCAAATGGGAAGGAATCCCCTCATGGTGATTTCTTCTACCACTCTGCTACCCAGTTCCCTAGAGTGAGGGTAAAAAGTAAAAATTGACATAGATGGGGAGAATCCGAAGCACTTACGTGGACAAAAAGTCATGTTTGGTTCAAGTCAGGAAAACAAGTGATTTTCCCCCTTTTAACTTCAGTTTCTTCTCTAGAGTTCGGGGATCTCCATGCCAAACTCTCCCTTCCCTATGTACCAGGGTACTGAGCCTGGGTTTTCTAGCCGTGGCCCTCAAACGGTCTTCTTTTTCATTCAGAATTACACAGAAAGAGGATGCTATACATACATCTGGTGGTTCCCTATCATCTGGAGTGATTTTCTCAGAGTTCGCAGAAGTAAAAATATCTCCTACCTTTGTTGTGGTGTCTTTAATGATCTCATAGTCCCTCTGGAGCTTCATCCATGATGTATCCTGAGACTGAGGGAGCAGGAACCCTCTGAGCACAGGGAGTAATTATATGCCAGATGTTGAGAGAGTTTAGGAAATACTACATAGTAATTGATATAATATTTAAAGAAATTGGGAATTGAAGAACTTGTGGATCTGACTATTGTATTTTTCTGTTTCAGGTGGACATCCCACCCATCCCTTTTGTTCTCAGGGATGTGGTCTGCCAAATCTGTCATTCGTCCAGTTCTACCTGTTCCCTCACCTCTTATGGTTGTGGGTGAAACAGAGACATGATAAAAACCAAATTCACTTTGGAGCCAGAGGGTTCTACGTGTGAAGAACAAGCCTATTCCTCATTAGCTACATGTCCTTGAGTAGGCTAATGGTTCTCTATAAACCTTTATATTATATTTTGTAAAAAGGTGTTACAGGGTCAGCATGTGGCATGGTGGTTAAGGTGCTGGACTCCCACATGGCTGAGTACTATTGGTCGAACTTGGTCCCTTGAATGCATGTCCAAAAATCCTGAAAGGAGACCGGAGCCTAAGAGATTGCAATATGGTCATTCCTTGGGTAGTGATTTCTTACTGTCCCTCTCTGTCTCTCTGTATGTCTCTTTTGGCAAGCACACATACCCTATGGCAAAAATCTACAAAAAAAGTTACAATAGAATTGTATAGGATAATTGTAAGGATTAACTAAGATAATGCTTATCAGCTTCCTGACATATTACATACTCCTATGATAATTTTATTTCTTAAAATTGGATGGAACATAGATTTCTTATTTTCACAATTTTACTGATAGGATCTTCCCTTTCTTTCCTTACTTTTCCCCACCTTTTCTTCATAATTTTAAGGTAAAATGTTTAGTTTTGGCTTTTTGTTTTTATTTTTTTGTTGATTTCATTGTTTTCTATTTTATTTATTTGTCATGCTTTCTTATTTATATTTAATTGCTGTACATCTTTGTGGGGTACAATATGGTTTTGCACAGCAATGTGCAGTAATGAGATTATCAAATCAAGAATATTATCATATTTATCATTTTCAAAGAACACTATACTATGCTGTGTACATTCAGTTTTGGCTCTACTATCTTTTCTTGTTTTTATTACTTTTTTTGAGGTATATGTAAAAAGTTGGCAATGTCCCTTTTTTTTCTCTTGCTGTTGTGGTTTGGTTCTTAATAACCCATTTGCCACATTTACAGTTATTCCTTTATCTGTCAAATGTTTCTTTCCAAGACCAAGCAGTCTCTGATATCTATAGTAGCCCTCTCTACTTCTGTCTTCAAATCTTTCCATTTCTACCATAAAGTGAAGGCATTTGGTATATACTGTTTGTCTTTCCTAGTGTAGCTTATTACACTTAGCATTAAATCTTCCTGATTCATCTACTTTCTATCAAGACAGAATCTCACTGTTTTATATGGTTGACGAGTATTCAATAGTGTACATCTATGAAAAACGAATAGAGTAACATTTAGGAACAAAGGTGACTTCTGCGAATGGCGCAGCAGACAACCTACTCTACAACCTGATGAGATAAGATGCTCCTCTTCACTGGGATAAGCAGAGGGATTTGGAAACAAGCACAACTAGTACAGACAAGACCCTGCAGTGAGTCCTCTTATACAGTAACAGGAAGCTCTCTACCCATTAGCAAGCCAGTCAAGAAGTTGAAAAAAGCAAGAGTAATATCCAAGAAACAGGAAGAAGATTGACACGAAATTCAAGAGCAGTAAAACAAAATGGTGATTCCATTCCCTTCACACATAACCAAAACAGAAGAAAATTAGCCTCAAACTGGCCCTTTGAAATGATCAGTAAGTAATAAGATACTCCTCTGGATAGGAAAAAAGTAGTGTACATCTATCACTTTTTTATAATTCAGTCTTCAGTTGTTGGACACTTAGCTTGATTCCATGCCTTAGCTGTTGTGAATAATACTTCAATCACTACAAATACGCAAGTGCATTTCCAACGACTTCCTGTCCTTTGGGTTAAAACCCAAATGTGGAATTACTGAGTCATATGGTAGTTCTTTTTGTACATTTTTAATGAATATTCATGGTTTTTTTCCACAGTGGCTATACTAATTAACACTCTCACTGAAAGTGCAGGTGGATTCTCTTTTCTACACAACATCACCAGCATGGGTTGCTTTTTTGTAATTGTATGTTTATTTCTGTTTCATCTTGTTTGATTACATCTATTCTGACTGGAGTTAGGTGATATATTGTTGTAGGTTTCATTTGAATTTCCCCTATGATAAGAGGTGTTGAACATTTTTTTCATAATTTTTTGACCATTTGTATATCTTCCTCGAGAGTTTGATCAGATCAGTTGCCCATCTTTAAACTGGATTATTAGTTTTACTGTAGGTGAGCTGCTTGAATTCCCTTTATATTCTGATTATCAAGTCTTTATCTGAAGCATGGTTTACAAATATTTTCTCCCATTCTGTGTGTTCTCACTTTAATTTATTTATTGTTCCCTTTGTTGTGCAGAAGTTTTTTTAGCTTGATGCAATTCTACTTGTCTTGGAGTTGTTGCTCTAGCTGTTGGGGTCTTATTTAAAAAATCTTTGCCTACTCTAATATCTTTAAATACTTCCCCTGTGTTTTCCACAAATAGTTTTAGTTTGAGGCTTCCTACTTAGTTCTTTTTTCCCCCCTATTTATTTATTTATTTTCCACATTACTTATTATTTTTTTTTGTATATACTTTCAATCATATTGTTTGGCTTACAATGAGACCATTTCGATATGTGCACATTTCTCCCCAGACACGTTGATCAAAATATCTTCAACAGATAACACCACACCTCCCCATCCCGTCAATGTTCTACCTCTGTATCCCTTCTCCAAATGTCCTTCATTAAGCCCCACTCCTCCGCACACACCTCATCTGACATTCACACCCATCTCTTGTGTTTGTTCAACCTATTTAGTTCTTTGATTCATTGTGCATTGATTTTTGTTAATGGCGAGAGCTAAGGGTCCAGTTTCATTTCTGAAGGTGGATATCCATTTCTTCCAACACTGTTTTCTGAAAAGATTTTCTTTTCTTTACTAGATTGTCCTATACCCTTTATCAAACATTAGTTGAGTGTATGTTTTGGAGGTTATTTCTGGGTTCTTTATTCTGTTTCATTCATCTATGTGTCTGTTTCTATGCCAGTATCATGCTGTGTTGATTATCACAGATATGTAATATATTTTGAGATCAGGTAGTAAAATTCTTTCAACTTTATTCTCTTTCCACAGTATTGTATTTGTGATGTGGGATCTTTTATGGTTCAGACATATTCACGATTGTTTTATCTATTTCTGTGAAGAATGTCACTGGTACTTTGTTTTTTCTTTTTTTGCTATTGGGTGCATGTGCTCGCTGGAGAGACAGAAACAGAGAGATAGAAAATGAGAAATCACCATCCAGGGGAAATAGCTATGCCACAATTCTTTATCTTCCATTCTCCTCTTGGATTTTGA
>AAPY01834821.1:0-12212 GCA_000181375.1 Tupaia belangeri | reverse complement strand
TGTTACAGCGGCTGGGAGGTAGAAGGATGGGTGAGAGATGAAGCTATTGGGGATAGGCAGGACAGACAGTAACGGACCTTATTAGTTGTGTTTGGGTATTGGAACTAGCAGATGATGTAACGGTTGCACCGTTGGACTCCCATGTAGTCAACTACAGTTTGAGTCCCAGACCTAGAGGCTTAAACTCATGCTGGGCTTGTGTGTGTGTGTGTGCCCAGGGTCCCAAGAGGAAAATGGAGGAGATTGGATTGTGGCATACCAAGATTTCATAATGGCTACATTGCTGGACTCCCATGTAGTCAACCATGGTTCGAGTCCTGGACCCGGTGACTTGATCTCATGCCAGGAGCATGTGCATGCGTGGCCAAGATCCCGAGAGGAGAATGGAGAAGAGATTGCCATGTGGGCATCTCCCATGGGGGGGGGAGTGTAATTTCTCGCTTTCTGTCTCTCTGGCAAGTGTGCATGTCCTATAGCAAAAAAAAAAAAATTCTTTCTAAAAAAAATAATAAAAAGAGTTTAGGCTTTAGCCCAGAAGCAGTGGGGAGTCATTGAAGAATTACAAAAAAATGAGAGCTTCATGGTGAAACCTCAGACTAGCTAAAGGAGTTTTCTGGGCTGTGAAGCTTCAGGTGATCCTTAAATGCAGCCTATAAGGGTCCTGCTTCCATACATATAGTCTGAATTTCAAAGAAGTACAACAGAAGCAACCTGTAATTATCCACATGCAGATTAATTGCCTTGTGGATTACCTGTGGCAAATGAAAAATGTTAATCCCAAACTGATTTTCCATCCTTGTGCAGGGCACTGATGGCTGCCTTTCTGTCATTAGTCACCAGGTCCCCTAGGTCTGTAAACTCATTTCAACACTGAACTGAGCCAAACCAAATCCAGAAGGTAAATTTCTTCTAAAAGTGATTACAAGAATGCATCAGAAAACCCCGTGCAAATGATTGCTTATTCAGAGGGATGCTTGCAGCAAGCACCTATTACGTTTCTGAGGGACAGAATGTCCAAGCCTTTGATTCATCACAGCCACCTTTTGGGACAACTGCATTTGAACCTCGGTTCCTCATCAGGTCTGTGATGTTTGGCAGATTGCTTAATCTATAGGCATCAGATTTTTCAATTGATGTCTAATATATTTGACACAGGGAATATCTATGCAAAGTGAAAGTCAAATGCCAGCAAGCATGCTGAGAATTAAAAAACAAACACAGTTAAAATCACACTTGTGGGACCAGCAGTTAGCTTAATGGCTATGTCGCTGGACTCCCACGTAGTTGACCACGGTTTGCGTCCTAGACCTGGTGGCTTAAACTCACGCTGGGCGCGTGTGCGTGCGTGCCCAAGATCCTGAGAGGAGAATGGAGGAGAAGGGATTGTGGTGTGGTCATCCCCCCTGGGGGGTGATTTCTCGCTTTCTATCTCTCTGTCTCTCTCTGTCTGTCTGGCGAGTGCATGTGCCCTATAGCAAAAACCTCTCCAAAAAAAAAAAAAAAAAAAAAAAAGAAAGAAAGAAAGAAAGAAAGAAAGGAAAAAAATCATACTTGGTTAATAAACAAAACAAGGAATTCTTTAAATACTGGCCAACATGCTTTGGAAGCCCCAAATCATTCATATTGTCTTCTTTTCTCTTATGCCATATTTCACTTATTCTCTGGAGATTAGTCTAATTTGGGCCAGCTCCATGGCTTGGTGGTTAAGTTTACTGGATCCATCATGGCCAAATACGTGGTTCTATTCCCGCACTAGATGGCTGTGGAAACATTTTGGGTGTGTGTGCGCCTGTGTCCCCAAAATACTGAAAGTTGAGAGAGACGGAGGAATAGGGATTGTGGTATGGCCATGCTCCATGGGTAGGCGGATGCCTTCTCCTCCCTCTTTCTCTGTCTCTCTCTGGAGAGTACACATGCTCACTAGAGAAAATAAAGACTAAAGTAAAGGGTCAGAGACAAAATGGTTAACAGAGTAAAAGGCAGGTCATGTAGAAGATTTTCTACTATCCACTATTATTTCTAACTAAGATATAATTCAAGTAAATTAAATGTGTATTATAATTTAACTCCATCTTACTACTGAAAGTATTACAACTACATAAAGTTGTTTTTCTTTTTATGGTTAGGATTAAATGGATACACACATACACACAAATTACTAAACACCGGAAACTCTTTAGTGGTTACGGATAATAGAGAACTGATTACTCATTCCTACCAGTCACTCATCCCAAAATGAATCTTAAATGATAAAGGTAGAAGTTCCCTTAAAATAATCTAACCTGAGGACCAGCAGATGGCGTAATGGTTAAGTTACTGGACTCCCACATAGTAGAGTCCCAGACCTGGTGGCCTGTAACTCACGCTGGGCGCATGCATGTACATGCTCCGAATCTCAAGAGGAGACTGGAAGAGAAGGGACTGGCATGGCCATTCCCTCTGAGAGATGATTTCTCACTTTCTGTCTCTCTGTCTCTCCAGTGAGCACACAGACTCTATAGCAAAAATCTCTCTCTAAAATAATAATCATCATCTAACCTGATGATCTCAATTTATGAGGATGAAATTGAGGCCAAGAAGGGAATGATCTATCCAAGACACAGGGCTAGTAAGTACAGAGATGGATGGACAAGGGTCCAATTCCCCTGACAGCCAGTCCAGAGTTCCTTCTATACTACCAAAATCTACCCAAGGTGAAACATCCTGGAGAGTGGCATTCTCCTTCACAAATGGTGCGAAGACAGGACAGGGCATAGCATTGATTCACTGAGATGAATCATATCATCGAAAAAGAAGCAACATAATGTTTCCTTGAGACTCTGTGACCTCTGCTCAGGCAAGTACGTAATTCCCCTGAGGATTACAAGGGAAAACAAGAAGATGCTCTCAGACATCAGGAATCTGTATCTCAGTTGGGAACGCCTCTTTCCTGTGGGATGTGAATTGTGTTGGTTGACTGGCTCATTGGTGCCAAACACCTGCCTAAAAGTGGGTAACACTTCCAGATGTTTCTTAGCATCCAGATGTGCAGGATGTTTCTGTGACTGCTGCTTCTATCAAGTTGAATACTGCATCTCTGGCTCAAGAGTTACATCCTAACAAATATATTCTGATAATTTCTGGGATGTAAAATAGATGAGTTTAAGAAGCATGAGTCAAGGGCTTTAGAGGTTAAGGGAAACACAAGGTCAAGTTCTGGCCTTTTGCTAAGACAAACAAGATTTTTGTTCCTCGCTTTCCCCTTTATGAAGTGGGGACAATGGCAGTACCCCCTACAGTCATTACACAGATGTATTGATGCATATAAAGCTCTTACTATGTGAGGGTGACATGGTAGGTATGCAGTAAAATGTAGCTTGTCTCAGAAGAGAAAGAAACGGTGATGTTTGGTTTACTACTACATTTTTAGTACTTAGAACATGGCAGGAGCTCAATAAATATGAACAAGAGAGTAAATGCATGAGTATGTGAATGGCCGCTGATTTGCAGCTCTTAAATGCTAAGAAAAGTCCTTGAAATCTATGCTTGAAGTGAGAACTTGATTAATTAAGGTTTCAACATGCACATAAGAAGTTAGAACCACTTCAAAACTGAACCACTGAAAAGTCTCTTCTTCCACCACCCAAACCGAGTTCATTCTCTTTCATCATGCCAATCTCTATGCCACCTCTCTCCTCCAGCTTTCAGACTATGGGAGGAAGTGGTTTGCAGAATGTGCTTTCTTAGCCACTAATACCCGGGTGCTCTGCACTCTCAGCCTGGGAGCTGCAGGTTCAGGGAGCAGAACAGTGCCTCACTTCAATAAGGATCTACGTCTAACCTCCAAAAGCCTCTGACTAGCATCAAATAATGCAACCTCCCCTCAGCACCTATGCAGGTATGTACAGAGTCACAGGAAGGACAGCCACTCCAGAAGAACCAAAGTCCAGCCCTCCCAGTTAGCCTACTTTTAGGCCTGGGAGTGAATGCTATTTCCCACCAATGAGATAAAAATAAAAGCAATCCATCAATGGCTATGCAAAATATGGGATTAAGAAACAAACCTACTGACCTGTAAGCATGAGGGGTTAGAGTCTATTCTTTCTGTATCTTTCCTCATGCAGAAATCCAAAGTCATTACCTTTCCAAATGCGGAGCTGCGTTTTTCCCTACTCATCGGAGCCTGATTTGAGCAGCTGGAATGCTGACCCCTTGCATCATCCCCAACTCTCTCTTCAGTTCCTGCTGCTAACCACACAATGCATACAGCATGGCCTTGAGTCTATGGATAGTTGGAATCCTCAAGTTTCAAAAGTCTGAGAGTGAGATGGGTGTGCAATGGATGAAATTACTATGACCTATTGTTTCCTAAATAAATGAGCCTCATGTGAAGGTAGTATGATTATTGCAATACGAAGCAACTTGGAAGATGCTTCACCTGGGAACTATTATTCTCTAGTACCCTGTATATTTTTAGATTTTTAAATAATCAGAAAGTGGTACTGGTGGGGTTATTAATAAAAAATAGGTAAGATTTACTGAGCACTTCCTAAGTGCCAGGCATGGCTATAGGATTTTATGAATATTGACTTATTTTATACTCTGTGGGAAGTATAGAAAAGACATAGACAACAGACTTAAAGTCACAAGGCTTTTATATAGGAGAACTGGGTCCAAAGAAAACAAATAATAGGAAAATTTAACAAAAAAATTTAAAAAAATAAGTGAAATAAGGAAGATTGCAATAGAATCCAAAATGCAGCATTAGAATTAAAGTTTGCATTGATGGCACACAAACACAAAGGTAACACTGGAAAATGGAGGCAGTGAGGGCAGATATAAAATGGGATGTCTAAGAAGGCAGAAAACAGCCAAGTACCAAAAAAATCTCAACTCATCACACATACAGTAGACAGAAATCTTAAGCAATATCTGGATTTGTGGGGAACAGAATCAGTGAACAAAGATATAGTAGATGTTTCTTGACTAAAACAAACAAAAATTATAAAATTGGAGGTTCCATGATATTCCAAGAAAAGGAAGGAAATGAGCCAAAAGAAACCCTTTTCTAGATATAGCTAGCTATGCTTACTAAATTAAGAATAAAAAGTATTTTTGAGATAGTAAACTATTTTCACTAAAAAGAAATTAATTTAGAGCCTCACCTCGAATCCTACGTCAAAATACATTTCCATAGGTTAAAGAGTTTATTTAAAAATTAGCTAGGTATAACCTTAGGAAAAGCTATTTTAGCATTGTTTGAAGTTTTGGATGGGGAAACTTTTTCTTTTTGCTTAGAGCAAAAAGTAATGGGGAAAAAAAATCACAAAAGAAAACATCAATGGATTAGACTAATACAGTTTAAAATTTGTATCCAAAACAACCTAATGAAAATTGGAAAGTATAAAAGAGAAATAATACTTTTTGCAAAAAAAAAAAAAATATATATATATGGCAGACAATGGATTACTATTAAAAGGAGAAAATCAGAGATAAGTATTTTTGCATTTTAATAGGGAAGCAATAATCACTCCAATTATAAGTATATATGAATATATGAAACATGAAAAAATGCACATACCCTATAACTATTTTGGAAATGTTCACATATTGCACTAACCAACAAAATGCAAAATAAAGTATGGCAGCAAGTTTGCTTATCAAATTGACAAAACAAGGGATTGAGACAGCCCACCTTCAGATATTGTTGTTACAAGATTTGAATATACTCTCCCAAATTCCTACATTGAGCCATTGTAATGGAATTAAGAGGGTAAAAAAAAAATTTTTTTTGAGAGGTTTTTGCTATAGGGCATGTGCACATGCCAGAAAGACAGAGAGAGACAGAGAGACAGAAAGCGAGAAATCATCCCCCAGGGGCGATGGCCATGCTGCAATCCCTTCTCCTCCATTTTCCTCTTGGGATCTTGGGCACGCACCCACATGCGCCCGGCGTGAGTTTAAGCCCCCAGGTCTGGGACTGGAATCGTGGTGGACTACATGGGAGTCCAGCGACATAGCCATTACGCTAACTGCTGGTACCAAGAGGGTAAAAATTTAATCCAGTTCTTGGATCAAGGGTGAGGTCTTTGGGAGGAGATTACTGGTTGAGTCTGGGCAGGGACAATGATTGAGTCTTGGTGGGTTTATACAGGGAGGAAATGAAGCAGATGGAGACCACATGGATTGAGACCATGCTCTTTCTGTTCAGAGTTATTTCCATGACAATTAGGAAAGTAGTTTTTTTAGGGAGCCATTTCTTTTACTGGCTACCATGAGTACTAAACGAGGGAGCATTTGACCCAACAATTTAATTTCCAGGAATTCATCCTATGCAAAAATCAAACAAGGGAATCAAAACGTATACAGAAGAATTTTCACCAAGCACAGGATGTGTTATTCCCTAGTCTCAGCTGGCCACGATTATTTTAAAAACCACCATCAACATAAATCCTCACACATGTTTTGAACTTCTGACTGTGTGGAGCATGTTCACAGTGTCATCTTAATTTTTGAAACAACTTCCTATAAAGGCATTATTATTACCCCCCATTTAAGGACATCAGAAGACAAAAACGGTAGGTCAAGTGTAGTCTGAGTTAAAAATTTCTGATGTCTGAAATTATGCCAATACTCTTACAAATTAAGCAATTGTAATTTAGAGAGGGGGAAGTTTCTTACCCAGGTTCACATAGCTTTTCTGGGACACTGCACCAACTCATGGTAAAGTACAAAACCTTTCCAGAAGGAAGACCTCATGGGCTTGCCCTAAAAGCTCTTGTCCTTTGCTGTTTGTTAGCTTATTGGGTAAAATGCAGACACCTTAGAAGTTGGAAGTGGGATAGGTGAAAGGTCAGTTTTGATGGAGAAGTAGAAAGTTAAGGATGATGTGAAGGAAGGTCTCAGAATCTTCCTGACCTCTCGCCCTCATGCAGTAGGGCTCTGGGTACACAGTGAGTACCCAGGACGGTCAAAAAAGGAATAGGGGAAAAGAGGGAACCGGTACTAACTGTTTCAACTACCTCTCAGAGCAGGGCAGGGCAGGTTCCTGGGAAGGCAGAGACGTTTCTGTCTCAGGAGGGTGGCTAGGACTGCCTTTTCAGGCCCATTAGGTGTCTATTGGCTTCTGAGCTTTGCAAGAACCCTGGACAGCGCTCTGGGAGTACTTGGAAAAAACCATCAGGTTCCCCCTAGACAGTGATTCTAACCGGGCAGGAACAAATGTCTCCCTGGAGCCGAAGAGGCGCTTCCCTGGGAGATTTTAAACCTGGTCTCTGCCTCTCTCTTCAGCGGCTCCGAATCCACTTGGCAGCACATTTATCAGATACTTCATTATTTAAAAGAGGAAGCCCTGAAGAGTTGGTTTGGGGAGCTAATTCAGGTCTGGAAGATAAGAGTGCTGTTTGGCTTTCACGTGTCAGGTATACTCATATTTGATAAGAGCAGACGGGTATTAATACAAGCCAGAGCTGCCTGGAGCACTTCAAGCTCATTTCCTACTGACGGGGCTGAGTCCTTCATCAGTTCCTTTACAGCCACGTTGCCAAATCCCCACCCTGCCATTCTTCCTAGCCTTGGTCTCCGCCTCTGTCCCCAACCCAGGGAGGGCTCTGAAGGGCCAGCCTGATCTGTGGGAGATGTGTCCTTCCCTCTCTGCCCCTGCCCCTTGCTGTCTCCAGATCTCCACTGCAGAGGAGACATTCTCCCTCTGGGCTGCATCCTGCCTCTCTTAACTCTCCTGACTCTACTATCAGATAATGGCACCCTCCCACCCCCAGGAACACCTAATTTGGAGTTGTTTACAGCCCTGGATCTCAGCAGCAGAATTTCCACAGGCAGTAATTTGTTACTAATAAAAGCGGATGTCTCAGTTGTGAATGATGCCTTTTTATTTATTTATTTTTTAAACAGAGTGGATGAAGGTTGTATCTATCATAAATTCACTACTTCTGTACATCCCAGTGTGTTCTGGGAGCCAGAGAAAAGGACGAGATCTCTCAGTCCTCAGAGGCACAGTGCCCATGGGAGCGCTGTCCACCTTGTATGGTAGCCTAGGCAGACCAGGGCATACTGCTGGCCTGGACCTTTGTCAGGCAGGGCTGTTTGCATTGCTCAGGGAGTAAGAGCTCCATAGGAAGGCTGTGTTTGGTTTTCCTGTGTCAGATATACTCATATTTGATTGTCCTCTGGCCTCCAGCCCAAGACACGATGTCTGCACACAGCAGGTCCTCGATCGTCAGAGTGCTGGAAAGAAGGAGGAATTTTCATGGAAGGGCTCATTGACTAGCCAAGACCTGTAATTGTGAACAAGCATGGAAAGTAGTGGTGTGTGGGGTCAGATCCAAACAGAAACTGCACCCAGTCCCGAGGCTTCCTCGCCTCCTCGGTGGCTTTCCCAACCGTATCTGCTCCCCAGCCTCAGTTTAATCTCTCTCCAATATTCCTACCTTTGGTGACCCTCTAGCACCTGGAAATTGCCTTTCTCTCAACTGGCTTCAAGGCTCGACTCACTTGGTCACTTGGCACTGACCACATATTTGGGAGTGTCACATGCATGTGTTCTGTATTCCTGTCCAACTGGACATGCTGCAGGGAAAGGCCTTGTACCTCCACCTTGGCTGTAGCACACATGCCTCCCTTCAAGCACGGAGGGCTTGTGAACTCAGTAAGCATTTGAACTGAGTTGAACCACACAAAGGCATAAGGAGAAATTGAAAACACAAAGCAAACCCAACATCTGTCACCATGGGTTATACGGCATATCCTAGCAAACCCTTGTGTATATTATGTGACCTCAGGCAAATTGCTTAAGCTCTCTGACCTCTGATTTCCTCCGTTTCTTTTTCCATAGTGCATGTGTGCTCACCAGAGAAAGACAGAGACACAGAAACAGGGAGAGGGAGAAATCACCCCCATCCAGGAGGGAAATGACCACATTGCAATCCCTTCTTCATTTTCAACTTAGAATATTGGGCACATATGCACACATGCCTAGCATGATTCGGAGCTAGAAATGTGGTCAGCCATCTGGGAATCCAGCACCTTAACCATCATGTTATCTACTAACCCTGATTTCCTCAGCTTTAATATGAAATTAATCAGATTTCCTTCATCATGAGTGGAACAAAGGCCACAACTCACAGAAAATGCCTGCTCTCTTCTCACACGCCTTCATCTCCTACCCGGTCCTACCTCCTCGTTCCTGTCCTGGGCCTCACTCACTCCCTTTCATATTTTGAGTCCCGTAGGAATCATTTGTTAATGATTAATGTTAAGAGGTCAAGAATGTCATGAGATCCATCAACATGTTGTCCTAGAGGCGCTGTCCCTTCCAGTGCCCTCCTTTGGCCAGAATAGGGATGACAGTCTTGACCAATCAGTCAGCACTGCACTGACTGCCAGTGGGGGCAGCAACCAGTAGGAGCAAAACCCTAGGCCCTAGGAGGGACTCCAGGTAGAGCATGCTGCCCCTCAGATGGGCGGTTAACCTAGAGAAGAACCACCTGAGCATAACGGGAGTGAGCGGCAGAGCATTGCACTCCTGTGGGTAGTTACAGATCATCCTTCCACCCCGCGTCCTGTCCTTGACAATGATATCTTCTTTTATTGGGTCATGGGAAAAATCATGACATATTTTTGCCAAGACAAACATAGAAAAATACATCATGATTTTTTCTGATGACCCAGTACAACAAACCCAAGCAGGGATTAGTCTTTTTCCATATTAACACACACACACACACACACACACACACACACACGGAAATAATTCTAGTAGCTAATCCACTGAGATGTTAGCCTGTGGCAGACACTAAGTGTTTTGCATGGATTCGTTCATTAATACTCCCCTCATGTCTGCGAGGTAAGTATTGCGATGACTCTCACTTTCCTGGGGATGACAGGAGGCTCAGAGAGAAGGTCAGTAACCTGTGCAAGGTGGAAGAGAAAGGAACAGGTGGAGAACCCTGCAGACTGGCTGCAGGGTGGGAGCTCTGAACAGGCCTCTGCTCTGTCCCTATGGGTCACCCTGTCTTCTTGGATGGTCTCAAATAACAAACGCTGTCACTTGCGAGAGCACCTTCCACATGCTATACACTATTTCAGATATTATTGTCTCTGTATTTTAGAAAGGGAAATTAGAGAGTGGAAAAGTTGAGTGACTTATTCAAGATCACACAGGCAGAGAATGGTGAAGCAGGAATTTGAAGTCAAGCCTTTCTAATGTGCTACACTGAACCCCAAAGGATGCTTCCATCTGGGAAAGAAGGACCGAGGTCATCGGAGATTAACTGGGAGAAGATGAAAACACATACGATAATGTCTCATGCCGGCAAAGTCCATGTTGTATACTGTAAAGCTGTACAGTAATTAAAAGTAAAAAAAATTAAGAAATAAAAAAAAATTGAGGAATAAAAAAAAAGAAGACATCCACTCATGGGGTAGTCCTCGCAGCCTTGTCCTAACCATTTCTCCCATGTCTTGATTCCCTCTTCTGTCTGATCTGCCAATTGGACAGAACCTTGGAGTTTATTTCTTTCCTTTGTTTCAAGTTCCACCTTAAGGGAAATCTTTGCAGCCTGCTCCTCCTTTCCTTCCTCTTCCTCCTCCTCTGTCTTCCTGCATAACACCATTCATTACCATCCCTGGAACCTCGCCAAGACAAGCAGTGCCAGGAGAAGCCATTGTCTTGTCAGAAAAGTCCATTAAGGCTGTCAGGCTCCCTAACAAATCAATCAGGCACCAGGAGGCCTTTCAAAATGATATCATTTGCCATTCAGGCAGAAACAAATAACTATCCCAGGTGAGCAGGCAGAGGCATAGGCTGTGTGCCGAAACGCCACGGTCTCAGGGAAAAGAGCTAACATTTTCTCCCAGGAAATGGAAAAGGGTGTGCTTATTTCTCCCATCTTAGGAAAACAAAAAAGCAAAAAAGCAAATACAATCCCATACTTTCTCTAGAGCCCACTTCCCCCATCAGCCAACATCTGATTTCTTTGTTCCATGTATTCACATTCTTCAAAAGAATGGGTCCCAATTCACTGTCACCTAGTCACCTCCCTTTTCTATGGACCACTCCAATCAGACTTTCATTTACTCTTGCCCTGAAACCACTTCTCAAGGTCACCAATGACCTCCAGGCTGCTATATCCAATTTCTCAACCTTCAAGTCATTTGATTTACCAGCACCACTTGATCACTCCCTATCTTTGTCAGAGTATACTAACTGCTTAACAATCAAATTTCAGAGGCTCCAATAGTAAACCTTGATTGTTTTATTCATGATACATCCAAATGGGGGAAGAGTTGTGCCTCCATGTAGTCATTCAGGGACCAGGTCTTCCCACCTGGTGGCTCTACCTTTCCCTGGGGCATGAGCTCCTTCATGTATCTTGGTGAGCAGGAGATTTGATTGGCCAGGCTGGAGGTGGCAAATGTCACCTCCACCCATGCTGCACTGTGCAGCCACATGGATGCACGTAATTTTAAGAAAAAGTGCAAAATGTAGTCTAGCTATGTGCTCAGGAAATAGAGGACCTGGTTTGGTGAGCATCTTACTAGTCTTTAATGCTGCTTCCACACATTCCTCACCTCGCTTCCAGGAACCTGACTCCCTGGTTTCCTCCTAACACACCAGCCATTTCTTCTCAGTCTCCTTTGCTCATCTGATATCTTACTTTGAACATGGCTCAATAGACGAGCTGTATACTAACAACTTTATATTATTTCTCTAGTCAGATCTTTCTCTCCAACTCCAGACTTGGGTATTCAACTGCCTACATCACATTTCAGCTTGAATGCTGGAACACACAGCAAGTGGACCATTCTAAAGTGAATGCCTGGTCATCCTTCCCAAACCATCTCTGCTAGAAGCCTTTCTCTAACCCAGGTAATGATATACCTACACATTTCCAAAACTTTGGAGCCATCTTAGACTCCTTTGTTTATCTGACACTGCATATATAACACATCAAGAAATAAGGTTACCTTCAGAACAACTCACCAACAATTCCTACTACTCCTCACCCACTTCATAAGCTGCCAGCATTCTCAGCTGGCTTCCTGTAGTAGCTTCTTGATTGGCCTCGCCAATACTTCCCTGGTTCACTACGATATGTTCTCAACAGAGTAGGAAGAGAGATCCTATTAAAATGTAAGTCAGACCCTATCACTCCTGTGCTCAAGTCCTAGCCATGGTTCTCATTCTCTCAATGGAAAAAACAAAGTTCTGACCA
>AAPY01834810.1:0-11353 GCA_000181375.1 Tupaia belangeri | reverse complement strand
GATTTGTGCTACCAGATTTTTTTCCCCCTAGATTGTTGCAAGAAGGCACGTGTGCTCGCTGGGTAGAGACAGAGAGAAACAGTGAGAGGGAAAGTGAGAAATCACCCCCCAGGAGGATGCTCATGGTGCTCTTCCTTCTACATTTTTCCTCCTCTTCCTCCAGGAAAAGCATGTGATCTGTAGCAGACAGGCCTGGGATCCCCTGATCAGTTGGGCAACATCATGGGAGTCACTGACCCCTCAAGCCTCATTTTCTTCCTAGGATTTTGGGCATGCACTCACATTTGCCTAGAGTGATTTTCAAATCACCAGGTCCTGGACTTGAACCACGGTTGGCTATGTGGGAATCTACTGCATAACCTACTGGCTGCTGTGCTATTAGATATTTAAAACCAGAGTTCCTTCTGATACATTGTGCTTAGACTTTTAGTTAGGTTTGGCTGTACATGGGTGAAAAAAAATCTGTAAGTGGAAACGCTTTCTTACGTACAATCATGTATACACATAGGAAAATAAGTACAGTGTTCATGGTTCCATGACACTTCTGTTTAGACCCTTAGCAAAATAGATAAGACGTGCAAATGGAAATGCTGCCCATGAGACTTTTGAGAACCAGTTGGTGCTCTAACGGCTGTCTTTGTTCTTCGATCCTGAAGCCACCATTGAGAAATGAAGGTAAGGTATATAGTGAAATGACCTCCAAGTGGCGTTGGCACAGTAAAGCTATTCACATAGCTACCTACTGGTATTTTAGTGCTTGAGTGGACAGGATTCCCAGATGACAACAATGTAATTGTATTTGTAGATTTTACCTGGCTGTAGAGACACTTGCAAATTTTTTTGGAAATAAACATTTCGGTAATGCTGATGAATAGACAAAATGCTAATAAAAGGGCACAGCTGAGGCCCACTTTAGGGGAATACTATCTGTGTAGTCATATATATAGGCCCCATGCTAGGAAGGGCCTCCATGTTTGATTTAATACTCTGCTGTCGCTGCCTTCAAATTCTTTTTCTTTTCTTCTTTTTAAAATTTTGCCAGAAGGCATGTGAGCTTGCCAGAGAAAGAAAGAGGAGTGGAGAGGGAGGAAGAGAGAGAAAAAGTACCCCCAATGGGGTATGGTCACACTACGATCCCTTCTTTATTTGTCCACCTGTTGGGATTTGGGGCATGTGAACATATGTACTATGTATATTGTTCAAGCCCCTGAGGTCAGGATTCAAACCACATGGTCAGCCATGTGGAATCCAGCTTAGCCAAACACCAGGCAACAGGGTCAGTCCTTAAAAATTTTGATAATTGTGAGTGTGTGTGTGTATGTGTGTGCGCGCATACATGTGTACATGTGCATTTATGTGTAAATATATATGTTTTGTCATCAGACACATGTACTTGCTGGAGAGAGACAGAGGGAGGGAAAGTGAAAAATCACCCTCTAGGGGTGATGGCCACGCTGCAATCCCTTCTCCTCCATTTTCGTCTCAGGATTCTAGGCACACACACACTGGTGCCTGGTGTGATTCTCAAGCCACTGGGTCAGGGCTCCAATTGCAGTTGGCCATGTGGGAGTCCAGCAATTTAACTACCACACCACCTACTTGCCCCAATAATTGTATTTTTTTAAAACACATTTGAACTTCAAATTTCTTTAAGTCAAGTCCAAAAGGGAAATGAAGCATGTGTATGTGCAGAGAAGGTAAGTAGAAGAAACAAAAAAGATTTATAGTTCGGTGTTTTTAATGTTGCCTTTCTCCTTTTTGAGCAAGAGATCTCACAAGTAAGTTATGTAATCACTCTTGACTGCAAAGGTAATATGAAATTAGTCCCCTCCAAAATGAATTAAATACTTACTTGAGATATTTGTTAAAACCCACATCAACAGTTTATAGCCAGTGGTAAAAAGACCATCCTATTGTGAAGTAGTAAGTTGCTTTCAATTTAACAAATATAGGGGTTGTTCCACATGGCTAAACTACAGAATAATAATACATCTATAATATATTATTGAGAAAAACGAAGATATTAGATGTGGAGCACTAACCTTTGGAGATAATCAATATAGAGGCAAACAATACCTACGCCATCCTCTGAGACAGAATAATGGGATAGATGGGCATAGTTCCAGATAAAAAGCAATGACTGACATGTCTTAGCAGACTGGCCCTGTAGCACAATGGTAAGGGGCCCTGAATGCCACCTAAACAACCATGGTGCAAGACCAGACAGACTTGGTAATTTGAAAATCATCCTGGGTTCATGTGCATGTGTGCCCAGGATCCAGATGGGATGGGGAAATGGAGGAAAAAAAGATTGAGGTATGACCACATCCCATTGCAGGTGTTTCTTCTTTCTCTTTCCTCTGGTGATCACACGTGCTCTCTGGCAATTAAAAAACAAATTCCTTGGAATCTGGAATGTAGAGAGTCCCAACCTGTCCTTTAAGGCCACTGATAAAGCAGGAGGTCAGGCAAGTGTGCCTGGAAAACAACATATGGCTCTGAGAATTTTAAAACGTGGCAGCTGGGTTACCCCCAGAAAAGGCAAACAGAGCAGATGGGCATGTGACAGTAGTGGGAGAGTGTACCGGGAAATGGGCAGCCAGGCTGCCGCTGGCCCAGGCCCAAGATGTGTGGGAGTAACAAGCTGAGTAGCATATCACAAGCAAGAGATAACATTTCCTTTTACAAACAGGTTCAGGAAGAAAAGAGTAAAGCAGAAGAGACTATGGGGGAGGAAAAGATGAAACATATTTATAAAAAGGCAAAAATTATACAAAGAAATATGCCTAAAAAACCTGCTTCAAAAAATTGAGGGGGGCCAGCAGGTGGCATGGTGGTTAAAGTGCTGGACATTCCCACATGGGCAACCACAATTCAGTTCCTGGACCTCGTGGCTTGCTTGCTCGCTTTCTCACTTACCGTCTCTCTCTCTCTGTCTCTCTCTAGTCAAATTAAAAAAATAAATGAATGAATAAATGAAAAAAAAATAAATGAAAAATAAAAAATTGATGCACAATCCTTACAGCTGTGTCTCTTTTAATGCTAAGTTATTAAATCTCCAGTGTATCTATGATCAAGAAGTTTAGGAACACCCACTGAGACATTTCCTCATCCACCCTCCACACTGATCATCCGATAATCCCAAGTGCATAGTCATTCTGAGAGCATTCAATTCTGCTTCCAACCTTGGAGAGCCGGGGCCAGAGAACAAGTACCTCACTGCTCTGATACTTATTCTGATTGCTCTGTGTTGTCATTGGAAACTGGTTTGGTCTCTTGGAATCTTGCCCATTGTTGCAGGGATGCTCATATTAGTTGGAGACCATGCACAAAGTCATAATGGCACTTCATGTTGAGAGACGGGGTGGCCTTTCTTTTAAATTAACTCTGCTTTGCTGTTGACCCTTATCTTCCAGAGCCTAATCACTGTGGTGGGTCAGGAGTTACCTTCTTGACCCAGTCAGAATAAATCCTCACATAATTCTTGAAGCCCAATTTAGGCATGTCATTTCAGCCACCTGATCGTCAATAAATGATTTGATTTCAAAGGTTTCTTGTGTTTCCTTAAACTCTGAGGACTATTTACCTACCGTGATGGTCCACAGAGCTGTTTCCCAACTTCATATCTCAGGAATCCGGGTTTAGGGGAATTGATTCACTTTCCTCTCAGAAGATACTAATTTCTCCTCTTTGGTCGTCATCTTTTTGCATATAGGACTTTTAGGGAAGGGACAGTAATGATCAAAGATAAAAGGTTCCATTGTATGTTTTCCCATGGTCAACACCAGTGAGTCTATTTTCTGTTTTTATTTAAGTGAGAGAGACCCTCAGTAATTCTTCCTAGACAAAAATAGCTCATTGAGAGTGATTTTCTTTCTTTTTTTTTTTTTTGGAGAGATTTTCACTGTAGGGCGCGTGCGCTCGCCAGACAGACAGAGAGAGACATAGAGACAGAAAGCGAGAAATCACCCCCCAGGGGGGATGGTCACGCCGCAATCCCTTCTCCTCAATTCTCCTCTCGGGATCTGGGCACGCACGCACACGCACCTGGCGTGAGTTTTAAGCCACCGGGTCCCGGGACACAAACCACGGTCGACTACGTGGGAATCCAGCGACATAGCCATTACGCTAACTGCTGGTTCCCGAGAGTGATTTTCTGTCTTCCTATCTGAAGTTACCAGAAAGGACAGAAAGTTCTCATATTAAAATGTGCATGTGTGTGTCTAAACTATTTGTGATACCAGGCATCCTATTTGCCAATGAAGCACTATACACAGAGGTAAGTAAAAACTAGTTTGTGGGGACTGGCAGTTGGCATGGTGGCTAAGGGTGCTGGACTCCCATATGGCCAACTGTGGTTCAAGTCCTGGGCCTGGCAGCTTGCTTTTTCACTTTCTCTCTCTCTGTCTATCTCTCTCTGTCTCTTTTTCTATCTCTCTCACTCTGTCCCTCTCTGGTCAAATTAAAATGAATAAATAAAGTCAAATGAAATAATCCTTTTAAATAAAAAACTAATTTGTGTACTTGTAATTTTTCAGCATGACTGTTTTATTAATTTACTTTACAAGAGGTTATGGACAACTTCCTACGCATGGACACTGAAGATATAGATAATAGACTTAGCCCCAGGCCTCAAGTGGAAGAAATTAGTGAATAAATACTTTAATACAACATAGTAAGTGCACATGTTAGTTAATATATACATTGTTGTGCAATTATAAAAAGGTTGTATTAATTAGCTCTTTCTTGTTGCAGAGACAGAGGTTTCCTGAGAATGTCTTAGGTCATGTGTAGTTTATTAAAAGACCCCATGAAGAAGTAAGTAAACAGGAATCATGATCATTTGTCCCAACCTCCTGAGAATCCAGAAGATTTTCCCAAATCAGGTTCCACAGAAGAACTGGAATTGTCTTTGGTAGGGCTGGGTTTTGTGGACTTTGGATCATTCAGAAAGATCATCACATAGAAAGTCATTCAGGATCCAATCAATTCCCCCAGTGCATAAATATTTTCCTCTCTTATCTAGTCTACTTCTGCTGATTAGCTTTTCACTTCTTTCTGATTCTGAGTGTGTTTCAGGCTTCTTTCCTGGGTTTGTGGTTGCTCACTGCTTCTACCTAATAACCTCTATTGCTAGACGTTTGCTTCTGCCTTCTTTTGTATCTTTCTCCTCTGCTAAATTACAGGCCACCTCTTTCTTTTTTTGCAGAATTATAACTTCTTCCATTTATATTTAGTTTATCACCATTGTCATTATTGGGCAAAATGTATAGGTCCATTCTACTCATTTTCTATTATTCCATTTACAGACTGACTGTTCTCTTCCCCAGCCTCATCCTCTGGCCAAGGAATCAGAATCATACAGGAAAGACATAGCCACTATTGTACACTATTAATCCTTGCAGCAAAGTGCTATGGGCGGGTTCAGAGGACCTGTGGACATTTGGTGACTGGGTCTGCACAAGAGAAAATAAAATGTCAATATTTCTAATAAGTTATGAAATACAATAACAGGTATATTACTGATCACAAAATTTTGTTGAAAACATAGTAGTTATACAGAGGCTGTCAAGAAACCTTAATAAGGTGTTGCCTAAAATCTTCTAGGCATCTGCCTTATAGATTCCAAGCTATTAACTTGAAGCCACAGGTTATAATTCTCGGTTATTCAGATACTCTCTTCTATCTTGTTTAATGTGTACATACATGTGAAGAAATATGTAAAAAATTGTTTGAGGGAGACTCTAAGATAGGTAGGCATAATTATTATAACAGGTTAAACTCATAGTCATAACTTTAGTATTGTTTATAAGAAACTTTTTTATAATTATTTAATTTTGTAAAACAAAATAATAACAGAAATCTCTAAGTCAATTTTTTTCATTCTACATTTTTATTTTCATAAAAATCTTACAAAATTAATATAAGCACATGTTGAATCATTTAGATCATCTGATAACCGATAGTATCTTGCGGTTTATATTTCCTGTTCCATTTGCACTGAATAAAGTTCAGATGACAATCAAACTGCATGAAAGTGATTCCTCGATTGGGACAGAAAAATCTGGTGGTAGAATTGATAGATTCCCATGATAAATTACATTGCAGGCTTACAAACCTCACAAGAACCTCTTTGGTTAGTCGATGTTAAATTCACATTGTTAACGAATAGTTTTAAGAATCCTGTCATGGGAACCAACAGTTAGCATAATGGCTATGTCGCTGGATTCTCACGTAGTCGACCGCGGTTCACGTCCCGGACCCGGTGACTTAGAACTCACGCCGGGCACGTGTGCGTGCGTGCTCAAGATCCTGAGAGGAGAATGGAGGAGAAGGGATTGCGGTGTGATCATCCTCCCTGGGGGGTGATTTCTCGCTTTCTGTCTCTATGTCTTTCTCTGTCTGGCGAGCGCACACGCCCTATAGTGAAAACCTGTCCAAAAAAAAAAAGAAAATCCTGTCATGCACGTCCTATTTTGTGATACTTCAGAAGCACAACATATGCAATGATAAATAGTTTTATCTCCAATTCCAACAATAAGTAGATTACATATGCATTTAACGCATACTTCAGTAGTGCCAGTGCTCACATTATCTCCCAGTGAAGAAGAAAATTCACACAATTATCAAGTGAGTTCACTTTAAAGCTGACACTCAAGGATTTCTCACTAGCAGAGATCTGGTTAAGCATAAAGTCTGATTATGTTTAATTAGCAAACAAAGACTTGAAGTTATTAATACTGTTTTGTACCACATACTTATGGAAACAGACATTTTCTAGATTTGAGTTATTGAAACTGAAATCCCAAAACAGATTAATTATAAAATCAGACATGAGTCTGCATCTTTCTGTTATTAAAACCAGGACTGGATGACTTAGTTTCAGCAAAACACCATAATGTGCTACATTAAAACAATGTTATTAACATGGATTTGATCTTCTTTTTAAGTGTTTCTTGAATTTCCATTTTCAAGTTGCATAAGCCTAGAAACTTGAGGCATATCTACATAGTTTTGTAATTTCATTTATTTAAATAGCATTGTAAAAATAATTAAGTTGACACTGGATTTCTCCTTTAAAATGAATCTATCTATATATTATTTATGTTTGAGAAACATAGACTAATCATGTAAAAAGATGGGGGATTTAATTCATGTTTAGTTCCAAGACAGAGAGCTTAAAATTAAAAGAAAAAAAAAAGGCAGTCGAAAGATGGGAAAAAGAAAACCCAGACACTTAGCAGGAGATCTCTGAGGGGGGGGAACATGGTATGTACAAATTGCATAGGGAGATGGAAGAGGTCAAGGGGACACTGTTAAACAGGAGTGGTGCTCATGGTGAAAAGCCTGCCTGTCTGGATGTCAGGAAAGTTTTCTGGAAAGAAGCCAGAAGGAGAGAGATGAGAATATTTTGCTTCCCTGCAACACCAATCCAGGAGACTAAAACTTTTAGCTTTGTGGAGGGTCCTTTAAGAAAAAGAATAGAAAATTTTGAGTACAGAATTATACTCACATGTAAATTTTCATTTTGATGTGATAAAGAGTTTATGTATGCTCACTAGAGCCAGAGAGAAAGACACCCCTGATAGGGTCTCATCACCACTACAGTCTCCTTCTTGCAGCTCTACAGCTCTTCAGAATCTTGGATACATGAGCATGAGCTGGGTGTGTTTTCAAGCTGACCCAGGGTTTTGCAGCTAAAGTCAGCCATATAGCTTCCAGCACTGAAGTTCAGTGTGCTACTGACTGTGCTGCCAGGTTAGTGCCAAAGTTAAAAAATTTAGCAGCTGAAGAATACCACAGATACCATAAAGTCCAGAAAACCAGTTTGACTTAGTTCTGGCTCCATACTTTCAAAATTTGGGTATCCTCCACTACTCTTAAATTCCTGGTGTTGAAGTTTGAGATTTATTCTTCTCTCTACAAAAACGTCTGGTCTTGCTGTTTGTGTCACAGTGCCTACTGAACCAGAATCAGTATCTAGGCACCTAGCGATGCCTTAACTA
The DNA here is from genome assembly GCA_000181375.1 of Tupaia belangeri. Lineage (NCBI taxonomy): Eukaryota > Metazoa > Chordata > Mammalia > Scandentia > Tupaiidae > Tupaia > Tupaia belangeri. The sequence continues at coordinate 3,347 of AAPY01834810.1, read as the reverse complement.
TACACGAAAGTAAGCATGTGCCATACAGAAATATCCCTCACTAAGTCTAAACTAAATGCATCTCTAACCTAACTCACCCTGAGCTGGACTTTCAGAATGTCATGGTCCCTCAAGTGACATTCACCTGAAGGGAAATGTGATAGAGGGAGATTCAAAATGGGAATAGATTGAAGTGAAAGTATACTATTCACAAAAATTTTACAAAATACATAGGGTCATATGAACATACTATTAGGGCCTCTTTTAGGGCCGTGGAAAACATCTGTGAAAAAAATTACTGAAGTTTAAGCTTCATTAGCATCATGGTAAATCCACCCCTGTAGACAAGTGACAAAAAAAGAGAGTAAGGCCTAAAGAAGACTTTTTAAAAGTTTAATTATTCTAAATATCTTTTGGTAATTTTCAAGGACCTGAATAAAGATTTAACTTCTATTTATATCTTTATGACTAACTAATGTTTCTATGAATATGTGTCCATGTGATTAGATTTTGAACAACCCTAGACTCATACATGGTTACAAGGTAATATAATAATAGTTTTAAAAAATGGTTGATTTGGGTCAAATGTAAAATTTAAAAAATGGAAAAACCTTGAATTTGTGCAAAATTGTTGGGAAAAAAATCTAGCCAGAGGAAAAATGAGTGTAATCCTCAGAAATGGGACAATTTTAAGTCTTTTCAAAGCTCCATATTTCTTTCAAAATGAAACATATTCCAGCATGGGTCTGATATGAATTATCATAATGGCTTAACAAGGAAAACATATTATGGTGTTTCTGTTTTTGTTTTTTTTTTGTGTTTGTTTATGTTATGGCAAGAAATTTCTTGAGGGTTTCCTGTCAAATCTTACTACCCAATCTGCCTTCCAGTTCAATATGAGAAAAGGCTCCTCTAAAATAAAAATCAATCCATAAAACATGCACATGGGCACATATTTACATATTGGTAAAAGTAATTTCAAAAGTCAAAATTCGACATTCTATTGTGTCTGATTCCTTTTAATCTAAGGTCTCATTTGCATAAACAGCATTGGCTTTTTATTGGTACAACATCAAGTAGCCTGCTGGCTAGCAGTTATCTACATTTGGTGGTAAAAATGAGACAGATCTCCAGTCAACATTACTGAAATCACTTGGTCCATCAAGACTTAATTATATCACACAGGGAAAATAAAATTTAGTTAATAAATCTTCTATTTAAAAATTGAACAGAAATATTGAAGACCCATTTTAACATTGCTCCTTTTTTCCAGAGTAAACCCATCCAGTGGTCGTTGTGTTTAAATACATTGATTTATTCCTATTTTTGAAATGAAAAGCATCCTTTTAATAGGAAAGCTGTTTTTTTAATAAAGATGAAATATTATGTGAGTAGTTTAGTTATTCTGCAGAGAATTAGAATCTTCTTTCAACTATAGATATCATTGGCTGCCTTTTTTACACAATACACAATGAACAAAAGACTTTAATTAAAACAAGGATATTGGGCCTTTTCTTATTTAGAAATATCAGTTTTTAATTAATAGCACAAAAATTAAAATAGCATTTCCCACCCACTCTTGCTAGAACATCTATACTCTGTGAAAAATGTCCTGTTTTTCTTCAGCAGGAGTCCCACTGTCCTGGGTTTTACTTTACTTCCATTTGAACAAGTCTTTCCTCTTCTAGTGAGTATCTGTCATTTGCTTCACTAGATGTACTTTCCGCTCTGTTGTATGTCCCAGGAGGCTGATCATTTTGCTTTGCATCAGATAGACTCCTTGTTTTCTGTTAAATTTATTCAAAAGGAGGCACTGGCATGAGATAAGAAGGCAGACAGAGACATAAGTCTGGATATAAGCATCTGGCTCTCTCTTGGGGATTCACAATGGCTGTTGGAAGCTCTTTCCTAGGCTCATAGCTCTTACCAGATTCCTGCAGCTCCTTCTGGGAAAGGGAGTATCTTTTCAGAGGTGGTAGTGACTTCCTGCTGTTGACAACCCTAGAGTTAGTTCTCCTTTACCCTGCTCACCTCTTTGCAAATAGTCCAGCGATTATACTCTCCTGAATTGCCCCTTCGGATATATTCTCTGTTCTCTGCCAGAATCCTGACAGATTGACTTATCATCTTCCTCTCACGTGACTAACTCATTTCTGTAGAGTTCAAGTTGTCAGAAAACAACCTGATATCCAAACTTAGGCTGATATGCCAAGGGGGTACACATCTCTTCTATTTACCTTAGAAACAAGTTCAAGGGACCAGCAGGTCGTGTGGTAGTTAAGGCGCTGGATACTCCCACATTGTCAACCACAGCTCAAGTCCCAGACCTGGTGGCTTGCTTTCTCACTCTCTCTCTCTCCCCCCTCCCTGTCTCTCTCTGGTCAAATTAAAATAAGTGAATGAATAAATAAAATTAAACAAATAATTCTGAAAAAAAAGAAACAAGTTCAAGTCTGAGTCAATTACATCTAAGTCACCTTTAACCTCATCTCTTCTATTTAACTTTTTTCACTGTTTTATCCCTCTTTAGTCAAGCTTTTTTTGGAAAAAGAATTATTTGTTTAATTTCATTTATTCATTCATTTACTTTAATTTGACCAAGGGGAGAGACACAGAGAGTGAAAGTGAGAAAGCAAGCCACCAGGTCTGGGATGCAAACTGTGGTGGATCATGTGGGAGTGTCCAGCGCCTTAACAACCATGCTACCTGCCAGCCAAGCTTTCTTTTTTTTTTTTTTTTGAGAGGTTTTTGCTATAGGGCACTCGCCAGCCAGGCAGAGAGAGAGAGAGACATAGAGACAGAAAGCGAGAAATCACCCCCCAGGGGGGATGGTCACGCCACAATCCCCTCTCCTCCATTCTCCTCTCGGGATCTTCGGCACTCATGCACACGTGCCCAGCGTGAGCTTTAAGCCACAGGGTCCAGGACGCGAACTGCAGTTGACTACGTGGGAGTCCAGCGACATAGCCATCACGCTAACTGCTGGTCTCCAAGCTTTCTTAAAGAATAATTTACTACTATAATTTCTAATGTTCTATTTCCTCAATCGAGTGCAACTTATCTTTTTCCTAACCACATCATTGAAATTGTTCTGAAAAAGTCATTAATAATTGCCACAGTGCCACACTCGTGGTTGGTTGCTCCTTTCACTGCATTTGACCTTGGCAACTGCTCACTGTTTTTCCAAGTTATGTTTTCCCTTCGTGTCTGTGACTATTCTGAATATTTTTCCAAGTGCTCCTTTTCCTTTGGTTCTTCCTTAAAGCTTGATAAATTTTCTTGTTTATTTCTAATTTATCTTTTTCATCCACAAGTAGGACACGCAGCAAAGAGAGATAAAGGATCTCCAACAAAGTCTTCTCACCGTG
>AAPY01834803.1:0-11284 GCA_000181375.1 Tupaia belangeri | reverse complement strand
TGTATTCTTAGGCCCAACACTCAACTTGCAGCTACAACACATATCTGTAGGTATGAAAATTAGCTTCTCGAGCGGAGTCTTTCTGCCAAAGTATCTTTCTGATACTCCAAGGAGAAGTAGAGTTGTTGGCTGAACAACCACATGCTGTATCTGGGAAAAGTTAGCTTCCTTTCAATAGGTCCATTGTAAAACAGTGTCAAACTGCTTCGAAAACCAAATGTTCAAGTAGGTCACGATGGTACATCACTAGGTGTTCAACTTCCAAAGTTATGTAAGTAGAACAAACTGGTTTCTGTGAGTGTATGTGAACATTTGGTTGGATGAATATTTCCCTAGTATTTCCTGGCTTAGGAAGTGCAGTGCATTCATAGGCCCAAAAGTCAATCTGTACCAACAGCAACGATCTCTAGGTATGAAAATCAGCTCCATGAGTGGAGTCATTCTGCCAGAGATCTTTCTGAATCTCCAAGGAAATGTACACTTTTTGGCTGAAAATCTACGTCCTGATCTGGGAAAATTATGCTTCATTTCAAAAGGTCCATTGTAAAACAGTTTCAAACTGCTTCTAAAACCCAGTTTTCTAATAGAGCAACATTGACCATCACTCGGTGCTCACCTTGCAAAGTTAAGTAAGTGGATCCAACTGGTTTGTGGACGTGTATTGTAAAATTTCGTTGAAAGTGGGTTTCCCTAGTACTAGTTGCTTAGGAAGTGAAGTTCATTCTTAGCCTCAAAACTCAGCTTCCAGCTTCAACAAAGATATTTTGGGATGAAAATGAGCTCGAAGAGTGGAGTCTTTCTGCCAAAGATCTTTCTGATACTGCAAGGAGAATTAGAGTTTTTGGCTGAAGACCCACATGCTTATGTGGGAAAAGTTAGCTTCCTTTCAAAACGTCCATTGTAAAACGGTGTCAAAGTGCTTCCACAACCAAATGTTCAAGTAGAGCAACATTGAACATCACTAGGTGTTCAACTTCCAAAGCTAAGTTAGTGGAATAAACTGGTTTAGGTGAGTGTATTGAACAATTTCGTTGGAAGCGTGATTCCCTATTATTACTTATCTTTGAAAATGTAGTGTATTCTTAGGCCCAACACTCAACTTGCAGCTACAACACATATCTGTAGGTATGAAAATTAGCTTCTCGAGCGGAGTCTTTCTGCCAAAGATCTTTCTGATACTCCAAGGAGAAGTAGAGTTGTTGGCTGAACAACCACATGCTGTATCTGGGAAAAGTTAGCTTCCTTTCAATAGGTCCATTGTAAAACAGTGTCAAACTGCTTCCAAACCAAATGTTCAAGTAGATCACGATGGTACATTACTAGGTGTTCAACTTCCAAAGTTAAGTAAGTAGAACAAACTGGTTTCTGGGAGTGTATGTGAACATTTGGTTGGATGAATATTTCCCTAGTATTTCTTGGCTTAGGAAGTGTAGTGCATTCTTAGGCCCAAAAGTCAATCTGTACCAACAACAATGATCTTTAGGTATGAAAATCAGCTCCACGAGTGGAGTCATTCTGCCAGAGATCTTTCTGAATCTCCAAGGAAATGTACACTTTTTGGCTGAAAATCTATGGGCTTATCTGAGAAAATTATGCTTCATTTCAAAAGGTCCATTGTAAAACAGTTTCAAACTGCTTCTAAAACCCAGTTTTCTAATAGAGCAACATTGACCATCACTCGGTGTTCACCTTGCAAAGTTAAGTAAGTGGATCCAACTGGTTTGTGGACGTGTATTGTAAAATTTCGTCGGAAGCGGGTTTCCCTAGTACTAGTTGCTTAGGAAGTGAAGTTCATTCTTAGCCTCAAAACTCAGCTTCCAGCTTCAACAAAGATAATTTGGGATGAAAATGAGCTCGAAGAGTGGAGTCTTTCTGCCAAAGATCTTTCTGATACTGCAAGGAGAAGTAGAGTTTTTGGCTGAAGACCCACATGCTTATGTGGGAAAAGTTAGCTTCCTTTCAAAACGTCCATTGTAAAACGGTGTCAAAGTGCTTCCACAACCAAATGTTCAAGTAGAGCAACATTGAACATCACTAGGTGTTCAACTTCCAAAGCTAAGTTAGTGGAATAAACTGGTTTAGGTGAGTGTATTGAACAATTTCGTTGGAAGCGGTATTCCCTATTATTACTTATCTTTGAAAATGTAGTGTATTCTTAGGCCCAACACTCAACTTGCAGCTACAACACATATCTGTAGGTATGAATATTAGCTTCTCGGGCGGAATCTTTCTGCCAAAGATCTTTCTGATACTCCAAGGAGAAGTAGAGTTGTTGGCTGAACAACCACATGCTGTATCTGGGAAAAGTTAGCTTCCTTTCAATAGGTCCATTGTAAAACAGTGTCAAACTGCTTCCAAAACCAAATGTGCAAGTAGATCACTATGGTACATCACTAGGTGTTCAACTTCCAAACTTAAGTAAGTAGAACAAACTGGTTTCTGTGAGTGTATGTGAAAATTTGGTTGGATGAATATTTCCCTAGTATGTCTTGGCTTAGGAAGTGTAGTGCATTCTTAGGCCCAAAAGTCAATCTGTACCTACAACACAGATCTTTAGGTATGAATATCAGCTCTTGATTGCAGTCATTCTGCCAGAGATCTTTCTGAATCTCCAAGGAAATGTACACTTTTTGGCTGAAAATCTACGTGCTTATCTGGGAAAATTATGCTTCATATCAAAAGGTCCATTGTAAAACAGTTTCAAACTGCTTCTAAAACCCAATTTTCTAATAGATCAACATTGACCATCACTAGGTGTTCACCTTGCAAAGTTAAGTAAGTGGATCCAACTGGTTTGTGGACGTGTACTGTAAAATTTCGCTGGAAGCGGGTTTCCCTAGTACTAGTTGCTTAGGAGTGAAGTTCATTCTTAGGCCCAAAACTCAGCTTGCAGCTCCAACAAAGATATTTAGGGATGAAAATGAGCTCGAAGAGTGGAGTCTTTCTGCCAAAGATCTTTCTGATACTGCAAGGAGAAGTAGAGTTTTTGGCTGAAGACCCACATGCTTATGTGGGAAAAGTTAGCTTCCTTTCAAAACGTCCATTGTAAAACGGTGTCAAAGTGCTTCCACAACCAAATGTTCAAGTAGAGCAACATTGAACATCACTAGGTGTTCAACTTCCAAAGCTAAGTTAGTGGAATAAACTGGTTTAGGTGAGTGTATTGAACAATTTCGTTGGAAGCGGGATTCCCTATTATTACTTATCTTTAAAATGTAGTGTATTCTTAGGCCCAACACTCAACTTGCAGCTACAACACATATCTGTAGGAATGAATATTAGCTTCTCGAGCGGAGTCTTTCTGCCAAAGATCTTTCTGATACTCCAAGGAGAAGTAGAGTTGTTGGCTGAACAACCACATGCTGTATCTGGGAAAAGTTAGCTTCCTTTCAATAGGTCCATTGTAAAACAGTGTCAAACTGCTTCCAAAACCAAATGTTCAAGTAGATCACGATGGTACATCACTAGGTGTTCAACTTCCAAAGTTAAGTAAGTAGAACAAACAGGTTTCTGTAAGTGTATGTGAACATTTGGTGGAATGAATATTTCCCTAGTATTTCTTGGCTTAGGAAGGGTAGTGCATTCTTAGGCCCAAAAGTCAATCTGTACCAACAACAACGATCTTTAGGTATGAAAATCAGCTTCATGAGTGGAGTCATTCTGCCAGAGATCTTTCTGAATCTCCAAGGAAATGTACACTTTTTGACTGAAATTCTACGTCCTTATCTGGGAAAATTATGCTTCATTTCAAAAGGTCCATTGTAAAACAGTTTCAAACTGCTTCTAAAACCCAATTTTCTAATAGAGCAACATTGACCATCACTAGGTGTTCACCTTGCAAAGTTAAGTAAGTGGATCCAACTGGTTTGTGGACGTGTATTGTAAAATTTCGCTGGAAGCGGGTTTCCCTAGTACTAGTTGCTTAGGAAGTGAAGTTCATTCTTAGGCCCAAAACTCAGCCTGCAGCTCCTACAAAGATATTTAGGGATGAAAATGAGCTCGAAGAGTGGAGTCTTTCTGCCAAAGATCTTTCTGATACTGCAAGGAGAAGTAGAGTTTTTGGCTGAAGACCCACATGCTTATGTGGGAAAAGTTAGCTTCCTTTCAAAACGTCCATTGTAAAACGGTGTCAAAGTGCTTCCACAACCAAATGTTCAAGTAGAGCAACATTGAACATCACTAGGTGTTCAACTTCCAAAGCTAAGTTAGTGGAATAAACTGGTTTAGGTGAGTGTATTGAACAATTTCGTTGGAAGCGGGATTCCCTATTATTACTTATCTTTGAAATTGTAGTGTATTCTTAGGCCCAACACTCAACTTGCAGCTACAACACATATCTGTAGGTATGAAAATTAGCTTCTCGAGCGGAGTCTTTCTGCCAAAGATCTTTCTGATACTCCAAGGAGAAGTAGAGTTGTTGGCTGAACAACCACATGCTGTATCTGGGAAAAGTTAGCTTCCTTTCAATAGGTCCATTGTAAAACAGTGTCAAACTGCTTCCAAAACCAAATGTTCAAGTAGATCACGATGGTACATTACTAGGTGTTCAACTTCCAAAGTTAAGTAAGTAGAACAAACTGGTTTCTGGGAGTGTATGTGAACATTTGGTTGGATGAATATTTATCTAGTATTTCTTGGCTTAGGAAGTGTAGTGCATTCTTAGGCCCAAAAGTCAATCTGTACCAACAACAACGATCTTTAGGTATGAAAATCAGCTCCATGAGTCGAGTCATTCTGCCAGAGATCTTTCTGAATCTCCAAGGAAATGTACACTTTTTGGCTGAAAATCTATGGGCTTATCTGGGAAAATTATGCTTCATTTCAAAAGGTCCTTTGTAAAACAGTTTCAAACTGCTTCTAAAACCCAATTTTCTAATAGAGCAACATTGAACATCACTAGGTTTTCACATTGCAAAGTTAAGTAAGTGGATCCAACTGGTTTGTGGACGTGTATTGTAAAATTTCGTTGGAAGCGGGTTTCCCTAGTACTAGTTGCTTAGGAAGTGAAGTTCATTCTTAGCCTCAAAACTCAGCTTCCAGCTTCAACAAAGATAATTTGGGATGAAAATGAGCTCGAAGAGTGGCGTCTTTCTGCCAAAGATCTTTCTGATACTGCAAGGAGAAGTAGAGTTTTTGGCTGAAGACCCACATGCTTATGTGGGAAAAGTTAGCTTCCTTTCAAAACGTTCATTGTAAAACGGTGTCAAAGTGCTTCCACAACCAAATGTTCAAGTAGAGCAACATTGAACATCACTAGGTGTTCAACTTCCAAAGCTAAGTTAGTGGAATAAACTGGTTTAGGTGAGTGTATTGAACAATTTCGTTGGAAGCGGGATTCCCTATTATTACTTATCTTTAAAATGTAGTGTATTCTTAGGCCCAACACTCAACTTGCAGCTACAACACATATCTGTAGGTATGAAAATTAGCTTCTCGGGCGGAATCTTTCTGCCAAAGATCTTTCTGATACTCCAAGGAGAAGTAGAGTTGTTGGCTGAACAACCACATGCTGTATCTGGGAAAAGTTAGCTTCCTTTCAATAGGTCCATTGTAAAACAGTGTCAAACTGCTTCCAAAACCAAATGTTCAAGTAGATCACGATGGTACATCACTAGGTGTTCAACTTCCAAAGTTAAGTAAGTAGAACAAACAGGTTCCTGTGAGTGTATGTGAACATTTGGTTGGATGAATATTTCCCTAGTATTTCTTGGCTTAGGAAGTGTAGTGCATTCTTAGGCCCAAAAGTCAATCTGTACCAACAACAACGATCTTTAGGTATGAAAATCAGCTCCATGAGTGGAGTCATTCTGCCAGAGATCTTTCTGAATCTCCAAGGAAAATGTCCACTTTTTGACTGAAAATCTACATGCTTATCTGGGAAAATTATGCTTCATTTCAAAAGGTCCATTGTAAAACAGTTTCAAACTGCTTCTAAAACCCAATTTTCTAATAGAGCAACATTGACCATCACTAGGTGTTCACCTTGCAAACTTAAGTAAGTGGATCCAACTGCTTTGTGGACGTGTATTGTAAAATTTCGTTGGAAGCGGGTTTCCCTAGTATTACCTTGCTTTCGAAATGAAGTTCATTCTTAGGCCCAAAACTCAGCTTGCAGCTACAACAAAGATATTTAGGGATGAAAATGAGCTTGATGGGGGGGAGTCTTTCTGCCAATGTTCTTTCTGATACTGCAAGGAGAAGTAGAGTTTTTGGCTGAAAACCCACATGCTTATGTGGGAAAAGTTAGCTTCCTTTCAAAACGTCCATTGTAAAACGGTGTCAAACTGCTTCCACAACCAAATGTTCAAGTAGAGCAACATTGAATATCACTAGGTGTTCAACTTCCAAAGTTAAGTAAGTGGAACAAAGTGGTTTCTGGACATGTATTGTAAAATTTCTTTGGAAGCGAGTTTCCCTAGTATTATTTTGCTTAGGAAGTGCGGTTCATTCTTAGGCCCAAAACTCAACTAGGAGATACTACAAAGATCTTTAGGTATGAAAATGAGCTCCATGAGTGGAGTCTTTCTGCCAAAGAACTTTCTGATACTCCTAGGAGAAGTACAGTTTTTGGCTAAAAAACCACATACCTATGTGGGGAAAGTTATCTTCCTTTCAAAACATCCATTGTAAAACTGTGTCAAACTGCTTCTACAACCAAATGTTCAAGTAGAGCAACATTGAACATCACTAGGGGTTCAACTTCCAAAGCTAAGTTAGTGGAACAAACTGGTTTAGGTGAGTGTATTGTACAATTTCGTTGGAATCGGGATTCACTATTATTACTTAGCTTTGAAAGTGTAGTGTATTCTTAGGCCCAAAACTCAACTTGCAGCTAAAACAAAACTCTTTAGGTATGAAAATCAGCTTCTCGAGCGGAGTCTTTCTGCCAGAGATCTTGCTGATACTCCAAGGAGAAGTAGAGTTGTTGACTGAACAACCACATGCTGTATCTGAAAAAAGTTAGCTTCCTTTCAATAGGTCCATTGTAAATCAGTGTCAAACTGCTTCCAAAACCAAATGTTCAAGTAGAGCACTATGGTACATCAGTAGGTGTTCTACTTCCAAAGTTAAGTAAGTAGAACAAACCGGTTTCTGTGAGTGTATGGGAAAATATAGTTGGAAGAAGATTTCCTTAGTATTTCTTGGCTTAGGAAGAGTAGTGCATTCTTAGGCGCAAACGTCAATCTGTACCTACAACAAAGATCTTTAGGTATGAAAATCAGCTCCATGAGTGGAGTCATTCTGCCAGAGATCTTTCTGAATCTCCAAGGAAATGTACACTTTTTAGCTGAAAATCTACATGCTTATCTGGGAAAATTATGCTTCATTTCAAAAGATCCATTGTAAAACAGTTTCAAACTGCTTCTAAAACCCAATTTTCTAATAGAGCAACATTGACCATCACTAGGTGTTCACCTTGCAATCTTAAGTAAAGTGGATCCAACTGCTTTGTGGACGTGTATTGCAGAATTTCATTGGAAGCGGGTTTATCTAGTATTACTTTGCTTTCAAAATGAAGTTCATTCTTAGGCCCAAAAGTCAGCTTGCAGCTACAACAAAGATATTTAGGGATGAAAATGAGCTCGATGGGGGAGTCATTCTGCCAAAGTTCTTTCTGATACTGCAAGGAGAAGTAGAGTTTTTGGCTGAAAACACCCATGCTTATGCGGGAAATGTTAGCTTCCTTTCAAAACGTCCATTGTAAAACGGTGTCAAACTGCTTCCACAACCAAATGTTCAAGTAGAGCAACATTGAACATCACTAGGTGTTCAACTTCCAAAGTTAAGTAAGTGGAACAAAGTGGTTTCTGGACATGTATTGTAAAATTTCTTTGGAAGCGAGTTTCCCTAGTATTATTTTGCTTAGGAAGTGCGGTTCATTCTTAGGCCCAAAACTCAACTAGGAGATACAACAAAGATCTTTAGGTATGAAAATGAGCTCTTTGAGTGGAGTCTTTCTGCCAAAGAACTTTTGATACTCCTAGGAGAAGTACAGTTTTTGGCTAAAAAACCACATACCTATGTGGGGAAAGTTATCTTCCTTTCAAAACATCCATTGTAAAACTGTGTCAAACTGCTTCTACAACCAAATGTACAAGTAGAGCAACATTGAACATCACTAGGGGTTCAACTTTCAAAGCTAACTTAGTGGAACAAACTGGTTTAGGTGAGTGTATTGTACAATTTCGTTGGAAGCGGGATTCCCTATTATTACTTAGCTTTGAAAGTGTAGAGTATTCTTAGGCCCAAACTCAACTTGCAGTTACAACAAAACACTTTAGGTATGAAAATCAGCTTCTCGAGCGGAGTCTTTCTGCCAGAGATCTTGCTGATACTCCAAGGAGAAGTAGAGTTGTTGACTGAACAACCACATGCTGTATCTGAAAAAAGTTAGCTTCCTTTCAATAGGTCCATTGTAAATCAGTGTCAAACTGCTTCCAAAACCAAATGTTCAAGTAGAGCACTATGGTACATCAGTAGGTGTTCTACTTCCAAAGTTAAGTAAGTAGAACAAACCGGTTTCTGTGAGTGTATGGGAAAATATAGTTGGAAGAAGATTTCCTTAGTATTTCTTGGCTTAGGAAGAGTAGTGCATTCTTAGGCACAAACGTCAATCTGTACCTACAACAAAGATCTTTAGGTTTGAAAATCAGCTCCATGAGTGGAGTCATTCTGCCAGAGATCTTTCTGAATCTCCAAGGAAATGTACACTTTTTGGCTGAAAATCTACATGCTTATCTGGAAAACTATGCTTCATTTCAAAAGGTCCATTGTAAAACAGTTTCAAACTGCTTCTAAAACCCAATTTTCTAATAGAGCAACATTGACCATCACTAGGTGTTCACCTTGCAATCTTAAGTAAGTGGATCCAACTGCTTTGTGGACGTGTACTGTAAAATTTCGTTGGAAGCGGGTTTCCCTAGTATTATTTTGCTTTCGAAATGAAGTTCATTCTTAGGCCTAAAACTCAGCTTGCAGCTACAACAAAGATATTTAGGGATGAAAATGAGCTCGAAGAGTGGAGTCTTTCTGCCAAAGATCTTTCTGATACTGCAAGGAGAAGTAGAGTTTTTGGCTGAAGACCCACATGCTTATGTGGGAAAAGTGAGCTTCCTTTCAAAACGTCCATTGTAAAACGGTGTCAAAGTGCTTCCACAACCAAATGTTCAAGTAGAGCAACATTGAACATCACTAGGTGTTCAACTTCCAAAGTTAAGTAAGTGGAACAAAGTGGTTTCTGGACATGTATTGTAAAATTTCTTTGGAAGCGAGTTTCCCTAGTATTATTTTGCTTAGGAAGTGCGGTTCATTCTTAGGCCCAAAACTCAACAAGGAGATACAACAAAGATCTTTAGGTATGAAAATGAGCTCCATGAGTGGAGTCTTTCTGCCAAAGAACTTTCTGATACTCCTAGGAGAAGTACAGTTTTTGGCTAAAAAACCACATACCTATGTGGGGAAAGTTATCTTCCTTTCAAAACATCCATTGTAAAACTGTGTCAAACTGCTTCTACAACCAAATGTACAAGTAGAGCAACATTGAACATCACTAGGGGTTCAACTTTCAAAGCTAACTTAGTGGAACAAACTGGTTTAGGTGAGTGTATTGTACAATTTCGTTGGAAGCGGGATTCCCTGTTATTACTTAGCTTTGAAAGTGTAGAGTATTCTTAGGCCCAAACTCAACTTGCAGTTACAACAAACACTTTAGGTATGAAAATCAGCTTCTCGAGCGGAGTCTTTCTGCCAAAGATCTTGCTGATACTCAAAGGAGAAGTAGAGTTGTTGACTGAACAACCACATGCTGTATCAGGGAAAAGTTCGCTGCCTTTCAAAAGGTCCATTGTAAAACAGTGTCAAACTGCTTCCCAAAACCAAATGTTCAAGTAGAGCACTATGGTACATCAGTAGGTGTTCTACTTCCAAAGTTAAGTAAGTAGAACAAACCGGTTTCTATGAGTGTATGGGAAAATATAGTTGGAAGAAAATTTCCGTAGTATTTCTTGGCTTAGGAAGAGTAGTGCATTCTCAGGCGCAAACGTCAATCTGTACCTACAACAAAGATCTTTAGGTATGAAAATCAGCTCCATGAGTGGAGTCATTCTGCCAGAGATCTTTCTGAATCTCCAAGGAAATATACGCTTTTTAGCTGAAAATCTACATGCTTATCTGGGAAAACTATGCTTCATTTCAAAAGGTCCATTGTAAAACAGTTTCAAACTGCTTCTAAAACCCACTTTTCTAATAGAGCAACATTGACCATCACTAGGTGTTCACCTTGCAAACTTACGTAAGGGGATCCAACTCGTTTGTGGACGTGTATTGTAAAATTTCGTTGGAAGCGGGTTTCCCTAGTATTACTTTGCGTTCAAAATGAAGTTCATTCGTAGGCCCAAAACTCAGCTTGCAGCTACAACAAAGATATTTAGGGATGAAAATTAGCTCTATGGGGGGAGTCTTTCTGCCAAAGTTCTTTCTGATACGGCAAGGAGAAGTAGAGTTTTTGGCTGAACACCCACATGCTTATGTGGGAAAAGTTAGCTTCCTTTCAAAACGTCCATTGTAAAACGGTGTCAAACTGCTTCCACAACCAAATGTTCAAGTAGAGCAACATTGAACATCACTAGGTGTTCAACTTCCAAAGTTAAGTAAGTGGAACAAAGTGGTTTCTGGACATGTATTGTAAAATTTCTTTGGAAGCGAGTTTCCCTAGTATTATTTTGCTTAGGAAGTGAGTTCATTCTTAGGCCCAAAACTCAACTAGGAGATACAACAAAGATCTTTAGGTATGAAAATGAGCTCCATGAGTGGAGTCTTTCTGCCAAAGAACTTTCTGATACTCCTAGGAGAAGTACAACTTTTGGCTGAAAAACCACATACCTATGTGGGGAAAGTTATCTTCCTTTCAAAACATCCATTGGAAAAACTGTGTCAACTGGTTCTACAACCAAATGTTATGTAGAGCAACATTTGAAATCACTAGGGTTTAACTTCCAAGCTAATTAGTGGAACAAACTGGGTGAGGGGGGAGTGTATGGAACATTTCGTGGAAGCGGAATCCCTATTATTACTTAGCTTTGAAAGGGAGGGGTATTCTTAGGGCCAAAACTCCATTTGGGGGCCACAAAAAAAACTTTTAGGGTGAAAAAATCATTCTCCCCGAGGGGGGCTTCTCTGCCAAAAAAATCTGCGTGATCTCCCAAGGAGGAGGAAAATGTGTGTGGGGGGAAAAACACACTGGTTGTATCGGGAAAAAAGTTAGACTCTCTCTTTAAAAGCCCCC
>AAPY01834799.1:0-11674 GCA_000181375.1 Tupaia belangeri | reverse complement strand
CGTTTAGTACAGTATTGATGAAATGCAGGAGATATCAACATGTACTTGCAAAGTAGGCTTCGTGTTAGATGATTTTGCCCAACTGTAGGCTAATGTAAGCATTCTGAACACATTTAAGTTAGACTGGACTAAGCTACGTGTTCAGTAGATTAGGTGCATTCGATGCATTTTTTTTTAATTTAGAATATGTTCAACCTAATGATGAGTTTATTGCTATATAACCCCATTGTAAGTTGAGGAGAATAAATACAGCTGTTTGTCTTCTTAGGTGTTACTGTTTGAAGGTATGCAGGTGGTTCCCTCAAAAAGTTACTGAGGGAGCCAGCAGGTGATATAGTGGTTAAAGGCTCTGGACTCCCACATGGCCAACTGTGGTTTGAGTCCCGAACCTGGTCTCTCTCTCTCTCTCTCTGGTAAAATTAAATAATAATAATAAAAATAAGGTGAAATAAAGTAATTTTTTTTAAAAAGTTACTCAAAGGAGCCCAGGTCAATAGGCTATGCACACTGGCCGGGTCTGTGGGGCCTGAAGGAAGGAGAGCCTTAGTCTAATTCAAATGAGGCCGATTGGCAGCATCCCTCCAGCCTGCGTGCTGTGCTCTGCCCTTTCCAGTTTCTCCCACGCACCTGATGAACAGAGGCAACATGCATGTGTCCTGTGTCTACTACAGCGACTTATTTCCCCCCAAAGTAAGCAGCTACAGTAACAACCCAACATCATGAGATTTTTTAAAAAGTGGTACATTGGGGCTGGCAGGTGGTGTATTGTTTAAGTCACTGGAATCCCATATGGCCGACCATGGTTCAAGTCCTGGACCTGGCAGCTTGCTTTCTCATTTTTCTTCTCTCTTTCTCTCTGTCTCTCTGGTCAAATTAAAAATGAATAATAATAAATATGTTAGCAGGAACAACACAGAATCAAATGATGGACCGATAATGATGGACCACTAAGTGAACAACATGCAGAATTCTGTCTTAGCTATTACAAGAGAACAAAAGAGATATAAAATGTAGTTCTTTGTGGGGGCCAGCAGGTGGTATGGTGGTAAGGTATTGGATTCTCACATAACCAACTACAGTTCAAGTCCCAGACCCAGATGCTTAAAAATCATGCTGGGCACACATGCATGTGTGTCCAAAGTCCCTAGAGGATGGGCCAGTAGGTGGCATGGTGGTTAAGGCACTGCACTCCCAATGGTTGACCATAGTTTGAGTCCTGGAGTGAAGTGGCTTGCTTTCTCACTTTCCTTCTCTCTCCCTGAACAAATTAAATAATAATAATAAATAAAATGAAATAAAATAATTCTTTAAAAAAGTCCCTAGAGGAGAATGGAAAACGGATTGCAGTGTGGCCACTCTCCCTTGGATGGGTGATTTCTCACTTTCCCTCTCTGTCTCTCTGTCTCTTTCTGGCTCACTCAAGTGCTGTATGGCAAAAAAAAAAAAAAAATTCTTTGTGCATATGTTACAGATTAGTTGATAGAATCTAATACAGAATAAATATAAATAGATGCTGATATGGGTATCAACATGTGACTATATGAAGAACTATTTTAAACATTGTTAAAGTCTATTTCTTTCATGAGAAAAAGCCAGAGACAGGGTCTTACCACACTGCATCCTTCTGACCAGCCTCCCAGCCAGCCAGGATCACAACAAACCCCATATGCTTAGGTCAGGCTGAAATTCGAATATGGCCCTCTCAGGGCAAGAAGGTGGCATAGAGGTTAAAATGCTGGAACATACATGGCCAACTGCATGGTTTGAATCCCAGACCAAGCGGCTTGAAAAACACACTAGGCACATGTGCATATGTGCCCCAAATCCCAAGAAAACAGAGAAGAAGGGATTGTGCAATGGCCGTACCCCCAGGGGGTGATTTTTCACTTCCCCTCTGTCTCTCTGTCTGTCTCTCCAATGAGTACACATGCCTTATGGCAAAAATCTAAAAAAGAAAACCTGGCTCTCCCAGGTGACTCCAGTATTGCATAGCAGCACCCTACCTCCTACACTACTGTGGGTCCTAAGACATTATCTATCGAAGCAATGTTAAACCATTTATGGGGACCAGTAGTTATATCACTGGACTCCCATGTAGAAGACCGCTGTTTGAGTCCTGAATCTGGCGGCTTAAAACTCATTCTGGGTGCATATGCGAGCATGCCCAAAATCCCAAGAGGAGAATGGAGGAGAAGGGATTGCAAGGTATCCACCCCCCCTGGGGATGATTTCTCACTTTCTATCTCTCTGGCAAGCACATGCCTTATAGCAAAAATCTCTCAAAATAAAGCCCTTGTGAAAGAGCTAAATACTGATACAAAGGTCAAGGATAGTCCAAAGGACAGAAAAATTAGAGTGGTGAAGGGAAAGGGTTTCATACAGGAAATAGGATTTAAGCTGTATTTTAAAAGATGGGAGTGATTCTACTCAGTGAAAAAGAGATGGGAAAACAAGCGAACAAGACTGAGGACTTGCATCAGAGCACAGAATAAGACTCTTAAGCCCAGAAGGAAAATACAGTCTCAGGGAAGGGAGGTTGGAGACCTGTGTCGAGTTCCAGCCAGGTTCTTTTGTTGTTGTTTTGTTTTTGTTTTTGTTTTTAGTTTATTTTAATTTGACCAGAGAGAGACACAGAGAAAGAGAGAGAGAAAGTGCAAGAAACCAAGCCACCAGGTCCAGAACTCAAACAGTGGTCAGCCATGTGGGAGTGTCCAGCGCCTTAACCACCACGCCACCAGTTGGTCCCCATGAGTTCCAGCCAGTTTTAAGGTCACAATGAAAACTTCTTTTTTTTTTGCCCTTTTTTTTTTTTTTTTTGAGAGGTTTTTGCTATAGGGCACATGTGCTCGCCAAACAGACAGAGACAGAGAGACAGAAAGCGAGAAATCACCCCCCAGGGGGGATGGTCACGCCACAATCTCTTCTCCTCCATCCTCCTCTCGGGATCTTGGGCACGCACGCACACGCGCCCAGTGTGAGTTTTAAGCCACCGGGTCCGGGACACGAACCACAGTCGACTATGTGGGAGTCCAGCAACATAGCCGTTACTCTAACTGCTGTTTCCCATTGCCCTTTTTTAAAAAAAAAAAAAAAAGTATTGGAGCTGGCAGGTAGTGATTAAGGTGCTGGACTACTGCATGGCTGACCACAGTTCGAGTCCTGGACCTAGTGGTTTGCTTTCTTCCTTTTCATTTCTCTCTCTGTCAAATTTTAAAATAATAACAATAACAAAGAAAATTAAATAAGTAATTATTTTTTTAAAAATTATCATTATTTCTTTTTTTTTTAAGAGAGAGATTTTTGCTATAGGGCATGTGCACTCACCAGAAAGACAGAGAGACAGTGAGAAATCACCATACACCATAATCCCTTCTCCTCCATTTTCCTCTCGGGATCTTGGGCACGCACGCACACACGCCCGGCATGAGTTTAAGCCACCGGGTCTGGGACTCGAACCACGATTGACTACGTGGGAGTCCAGCGACATAGCCATTACACTAACTGCTGGTCCCAGCAGTGTGAGTTTTAAGCCACCAGGTCCAGTACTCAAACCACAGTCGACTATGTGGGAGTCCAGCAGTGTAACCATTTCACCATTGGCTGGTCCATTTATTTCTATTTTTATTCAATTCTAGTACATATGAAGTAGTATCACCACTGTGGGTTTTTTATTTTATGCATCTTTATTTAGTAAAATGTGCATAACATAAAATTTATCATTTTGACTCTTTTTCAGTGTACAGGTCAGTGGTTTCAAGTGCATTCAAATGGTTGCATAACCATTATTATCAATCTCCAGAATTTTCCATTATCTCGTACTGAAACTTTATGCCCATTAAATAACTCCCCATTACTCTCTTCCCCCAACCCTCAATAGCAACTATTTTACTTTCTTTCACTACATATTTGATTATTCTAGGTACATCATGTAAGTGAAATAAAACAATATGTGGTCCTTTGAGTCTGGTTTATTCTACTTAGCATAATGTTTGAAATGCTGCAGCATGTATCAGAATTTTATTTCTTTTTAAGACTTAATATATTCTTGTATCCAGCCCTTTCTTCTTGCTTTTACTTTCTTGATAGGTGGAGCTGAGCGAGCTCAGTACAGGCATCCTTTCTAAGTCCTTAGAGCATTATAACCACAGAAAGGCCAGATGACCCAAGGTTGAGCTGTAGTTACTGAAAACTTCCTCCATCTAAGGGTAGATGTAAACACTGTTAAGAAAATTCATCTCCAGAGACAGGACTGGGGGAGAGTGAAATAGAGCAGAACATGCAGAGAATGCCAGACCAGCAACCTGCATTCCTGGCTCAGTCAAGGGAGCTGCTCTGAGGAGAGCTGCAGGGTGGCAGCTACTTCAGTGACTGAGGAAGGGCTAGGGGATGCAGTAGGGGAAAAAACTGTACCCCAGGGAAATAAACAGAAGGTGACCTGGGTGATATACTAATGTTATTTTTATCCTTAGGCTCAAAGGATAAAAAGTATGCAGAAAGTTTGCTCAGCCTCAAGGTTATGAGATGGTTTGATGAGGGAAAGAGCTGAAAAGTAAGAAGATTACATAGTTATTGTGGCACCTGACCTAAAGGGAAGAGGCATTAGGACATATTATTTACTTCTATAGGTGTATCAGTAAGTTATTGCTGCGTAACACACCACCCAGAATTCAGTGGTTTAAAACAATTGTATATTATTCCTCATTAATCCATGAGTCGGCTGGAAGATTCTGTTCATTTGGGCCAGGCTTGGTTGATCCCAGCTGGGTTCACTCATGAATCATCTGCTTTGCTAGCTGGAGGCTGACTGACTTAGGTTAATATCACCTGAACTGACTTGAGCTGTGATGATGTCTCTCTTCTCCAACAAGCTAGCAAGAGTTGGTGCTTTGGGGCTGGTAGATGGCATGGTGGCTGAGGTACTGGACTCCCATGTGATTGATCATGGTTCAAGTCCTGGACCTGGTGCTTTGCTTCTCACTTTCTCTCTCTTTATTCCTCTCTCTCATCAAATTAAACAATAATAAACAAAATTAAATAAATAATTCTTTTCTAAAAAAATAGTTTGTTCTTTTGATGATAGTTGAGGTCTAGAAGAACTGTGAAAAGCCTCTTGATTCTTGGGCTCAAAACTAGAATATTATGGTTTCCACTATGTTCCTTTGGACAAGGAAAGTCAAAAGTCCAACCCAGCATCAAAAACTAGATTCTGCCTCTTTCTTTTTTTGAATTTATTCATGTCTTCCAAGAACAAGAGAGACAGAGATGAGATAGAACAAGACAGAGAGACAGCAACTTCGACAGGGTTTCATGCTGTGTTCCACCCCTCGTGTCAGCCAGCCCCAGAGCATGCACACATATGTGACTAGAGTACTCAAGGAGATTGCCAGATGCAAACCAGGAGCCTCCACACATAAGCACCATGTTTTACTGCTGTGCTAATATCTTGTCCCCTACTTATTCAACAGAAGAGCTGCAATTTCATGTTACATACAGTCAGGGGTGGAGAATTGAGGCCATTTTTGCAAGCAACCTTCCTATGGAAGGAGAAATGTAGCAGGACTTCAATTTTGCTAAGTATGGGGGATGAGAGAGGGGGGGACTCCATTTCTTTATTTTCTGTAACCAGTAATATTCCTCATGAGACTCTACTGTTGTAAGTATGAATTTGAGGTCAAGAACGCTTAAAATTTCAAGTGACTTAATCTCTGCTTCAAAGTCACTTTTTAGGGGTCAGGAGGTGACGTGGTAGTTAAGGGTGCTGGACGCCCACATGACCAACCATGGTCCAAGTCCTGGACCTGGTGGCTTGCTTTCTCACTCCCCACCCCCTCATTCTGTCCCTTACTAGTCAAATTAAAATAAATAAATAAATAAGGTTATGGGACCAGCAGTTAGTGTAATGGCTATGTCGCTGGACTCCCATGTAGTCGACCTTGGTTTGAGTCCCGGACCCGGTGGCTTAAACTCTCACCAGGTGTGTGTGTGTGCGTGCGTAACCAAGATCTCGAGAGGAGAATGGAGGAGAAGGGATTGTGGCATGGCCATCCCCCCTGGGGCGTGATTTCTCGCTTTCTGTCTCTCTGTCTTTCCGGCGAGTGTGCGTGCCCTGTAGCAAAAATAAATAAATAAATAAGGTTAAATAAAATAGTTCTTTTTTAAAAAAAATAATCATTTTGTGGTAATCGTTCCTTTTTGGATGTTGCTTAACCCTTCAGAATCTGTCTGTTCCTCCCCAAGGCAGTGGCTCATTGTTAGTGAAGCTCATGTGACATCATGGCAGTAATGGAGTTGGAGCTATGAATAGTTATTGAGTCCTTGCTGCTCTCTGCTGAGGAGTTGGTTGTGCAAGTCCCTGATCCTCTCACACTCCTGTCGGCTGAGGAACTTACAGGTTATTCTCCTTACTTGATCCATACCCAGTGGTCCTACCCTGCTGACTCTGTCCTTTGAGGACTAGCCATTGCTAAAATCATCTGTTGAGTGTCATTTACTGTTTCTGCCCCTGAATCAGTCCTATGAGCATGGTCATCTATCCCTTCCCACAACAGTCCCCACAGTGAGACCAACAGCTTCCCAGTCAACTCTGGCACATCCACCCAGGGAGGATGCAGAAATCTGTGATCCCTCCACAACACATACTCCCCTTAGCCCTCTCCTTAGCCATCCATACCAACAACTCTATATTTGTGGCCCGTTCATGTTGTGGTGGAGCCATGTTTTTTGTTGTTGTTTTTTGTTTTTGTTTTTGTTTTGAGAGGTTTTTGCTATAGGGCATATGCACTTCCCAGAAAGACAGAGAAAAACAGAGAGACAGAAAGCAATAAATCACCCCCCAGGAAGGATGTCCACACTGCAAATCCCTTCTCCTCCATTCTCCTCTCAGGATCTTGGGCACGCACACATACGTGCCCAGCATGAGTTTAAGCCACCAGGTCTGGGACTCAACTGCAGTCAACTACATGGGAGTCCAGCGATGTAGCCATTATACCAATGGCTGATCCTGATGGGACCATCTTATATGATGGCCTCCTTTGAACATTTCAACTGAGAGCAAAGCAAAAGCCTTTTTCTCCTCAACCCAGCTAAAAATCATTCACACCTCAACACTGGAAAAATTCAGGCCAGAATTGGAAGCCATGACCCTTGCCTCTTCCCACTTTGCTTCCTCAGCATCTTCCTTCTTTGCCCCAATCTTCTCAAGGGTGCAAAAAGGCCAGGTTTTCTCTTCTTCCAATATGGCAGATGTTTTCCCTACCTCATGTCTGGCTCATTTAGTGTACCCTACTACTATAAATGTCATCATAAATTCCACTCTGCTCTACTAAACAGTGAGGAAGGGGGCCAACAGGTGGCGTGGTGGTTAAGGTACTAAACTCCCACATCACTGACCATGGTTTGTATCCTGGACCTACTGGCTCGAGGATCATGCAGAGAGAATGTGCATGTGTACCCAAAATCCCAAAAGGAACAGGGAGGAGAAGGAATTGCAGCATGGCCATCACCTGTTGGGGGTGATTTCTCACTTTCCCTCTCACTGTCTCTCTCCAGTGAGCATGTGTGCCCTATGACAAAAACCTGAAAGAAGGGGCCAGCAGGTGGTGTGGTGGTTAAGGCACTGGACCCCCCAGATGGCCAACCTGGATTTGAGTCCCAGACCTGGCACCTTGCTTCCTCTCTCTCTCTCTCTCTCTCCATATATGTGTGTGTGTGTCTGGTGAGTGCTTGTGCCGTATAGAAAATTTCAAAATAATAATAATAAATAAAATTAAAACCAAAAAATCTGAAAGAGAGAAAGAAGAAAGAAAAATGTCTAAAAAAAAGAAAAGAACAAGTATGATTAAACTTTCCTGGTGACATTATTTCCTTCTGTTTAGTTTTCAATAGGTCCTCTTTTGAGTAATTTGGTCTATTTCAAGTTGATGGGTCAAACATTGAGCTTTCTCCTCCTTCCTTTTGCTGTACCCTGAGATAACATCGGGAACGTCTGTGACCTGGGGGCAGTGAGGAAGCTGGAGCCTTAAACTCACACACTGGTCTAAACTGAAAAGACAGCGGGACAAGTTCTGGTGCCTTTGTCAACTGAAATGTGTCTGTTGGGCCTGATTCTTTGTCGTAGAAATAAATCACAAATGCTCTCCTTGTATACTATAAGCATTGCAGCTATCTCTTTATATCATTTTGTTATCACCACTTTGGAATTAAGGTAGTTATTGGGCCTGCCAATAAGTCTTCTAATATAATGCATTTAGAAAGAAGCATACATTACTGTATCACAGATTTGCCTTTTAAGATACTTTCTTGAGGGACCTGCAGATGGCACAATGGTTATGTCACTGGATTCCCACATAGTCAACTGCAGTTTGAGTCCCAGACCCGGCAGCTTAAAACTCATGCCAGGCCCATGTGCGTGTGTGCCCAAAATTCCAAGAGGAGAATAAAGAGAGGGACTGTGGCATGGCCATCCACCCCCCCCCCGGGGGGGTGATTTCTTGTTCTTTGTCTCTCTGTTTCTCTCTGTCTCTCTAGCAAGCACATGCACCCTATAGAAAAAAATCCCTAAATAAATAAATAAATAAAAGATACTTTATTGAGTATATTTTGAAATAATTGGTGGTCATTGTAATTTTTCCATTTTATTTAATGCATTTAAAAGCATTCTAGAGCCAGCAGGTGGCATGGTGATTAAGGTGCTGGACTCCCATATGACCAACCACAGTTAAAGCCTCAGATCTGCAGCTTGCTTTCTCACTTTCCCTCTCTCTCTGTCTCTCTGGTCAAATTTAAAATAATAATAATAATTTATTTTATTTTTTAAGATTTTTCTAAAAAGAGTCCCTAGACTTCATCATACTGCCACAAGCATTCATGATGGTTCCAAAAAGATGAACAACCCTTGACCTAGGATCTGAGAGTCCTTCACTGGATTTGAGAGTCAGGAGGAGGTTTTAGTATGAATGCTTTCATCATTACTTTCAGGTGATGTTCAGTGTAGTTGGCCATGTGGAACAACGAGGAAAGTGAAGCATAATAATGAATTCCAACCTGACTGAGTTGAAGGTAATTATGGAATAAATTGAAATGTACACTTGAAGGAGGCTATCAGGGTTTTTTTTTTAGTTTTTTGTTTGTTTGTTTAGATTTTTTTTTTTTAACCATAAGGCATGTGCACTCACTGAAGAGAGACCAAAAGGGACAGTGATAAAGAAAGTGAGAAATCTCCCCCCAGGGGTAATGGCCATGCTGTAATTCCTTCTCCCTCAATTCTCCATCTGGGATTTTGGGCATCTGTGCACACGTGTCTGGTGTGATTTTTCCCAACTGCCAGGTCTGGGACTTGAGTCACAGTCAATCATGTGGGAGTCCAGTACCTTAACCACTACACCACGAAGGCCATCTGTTTTGTAGAATTCCACTGGCCAGAATTTAGGTATGTGACCCAATCAACTATAAGGGAGCCCAGAAGTTGAACCCAGTGTTTTCCAGAGAAAAGCAGGTTGGTGATCTTCTAGCCAGCTCTGTTGTGGAGCCAAGAGACTCTTTGGTTATGGTTTTCACCTCTTTCCTAACTTCCTCTCCAGAACTTTCCTGCATGAGAATCTGACCTCTTGCTTCCCGATTGCTGATTTGCTCTTTTATTTCTCTCATGTTTCCAGAAGAAATAGCATCTTCTTCTTCTTTTTTTTTTTATGACGTCCTTTTTAAAAAACAAAATAAACTTTTATTATAGGATATGTACACTTACTGGAGAGAATGAAAGAGGGAAAGTGAGAAAACACCACATGTGCCTGGTGTGTTTTCCAAGCTTCCAGGCCCAGGACTTGAACAGCATAGTTGGCCATGTGGAACCCAGTGCCTTAACCATAATGCCATCTGTTGGCCCCAGCTCAAACTCTTCTATGTCATATTTCTCAATTGCAGAATTTCACAGCCTACCCATCACGGGCAGAAGGTAAGTCTTCCTAACAGTGCAAGCAAACTTAATGATACCAGTTGGTTAGACTTGGTTCTAGATATAAAAGCTGTGGGGCAACTAGTAATTACAGATTGCCAAGAATAAATGATATTAATTTAATATATCCACCCCAAATAGTATCCCTTTTACGTAAGAGAGAGAGGGTAGTTAACATTGGTTGCAAAGTTTTCTAGCTTTGTGACTGGGAGATTTTTGGACTTATTAAACAATGAGGAAAGTGAAGCATAATAATGAATTCCATCCTGAATTGAAGGTAATTATGAAATAAATTGAAATGTCCACTTGAAGATGTATAATTAGAATTCAACAGAGATGTTTGAAAAAGAGAAGTAGATTCCAGGTTCATGTGTTCATGTGTATTAACAAGCTCATATACAGAAAATCTCAGCACTGAATGAGTTATTCCAGGAATAGGACACTAACAGGCTCCCCATATGAGGAGGTGAGAAAGATAGATGATATAAAAAATAAGAAATCAGGAGAGGAAGAGAAGAAAACACCAGATAATAACTTGAAGTCAGGAGCCTCATCTTTGTTATCTTTGTATGCCTAATCTTTTTAAGTACCTATCATTGTAGTAGATGCTCAGTAGAGTCTTAAAAAGATAAATGGAAAGGGACCAGCTGTTAGCATAATGGCTATGTCTCTGGACTCCCATGTAGTCGACCACGGTTCACGTCCTGGACCCGGTGGCTTTAAAACTCACGCTGGGTGCATGTGCATGAGTGCCCAAGATCCGGAGAGGAGAATGAAGGAGAAGGGACTGCAGCATGGCCATTCCCCCTGAGGGGTGATTTCTCGCTTTCTGTCTCTCTCTGTCTGTCTGGCGAGTGCATGTGCCCTACAGCAAAATCCCCCCCGCCCCCCAAAAAAAAGATAAATGGAAAGAAGGAAGGGAGGCAGAAAATAAAAAGACAAAATTGGGTTAGGATACAGTCATGACTTGGAAGCCAGGTGTGGCAGGCAGAATAATGGCTGCCCCAAAGATATTAATGTCCTAGACCCAAAACCTGTGAATAAATTACCTTACATGGCAACACAGATTTTGTGGATGTGGTTAAGGTTACAACATGGAGGCAAGAAGATTATCAGGATTATCTGAGTGAGCCCCGATATAAGCTTAAGAATGGGTCAAAGGGATTCAACCTGAGAACTCTATTCGCTATTGCTGGCTTTGAAGAACTCTATTTGCTGTTGCTGGCTTTTGAAGAAGGGGTCCATGATCTAAAGAGGACAGGAGTCTCTAGAAGCTGGGAATAGCTTTCCAAGGAAACTGGGACCTCAGCTCAACAACCACAAGGAATTGAATTTGACCAGCAACCTCATAAGCAGGAAACAAATTCTCCCCTAGGGCCTCCAGAAGGAATGAAGTCTAAGGACACCTTGATTTTACTCTGATAAGACCCATACAAGATTGTGACCTACAGAACTGTAACATAATGAATTAAGTTATTTTATGCCAGGGCCTTCAGGTAGTGTGGTGGTTAAGAGCATTGGACTCCCACATAATCGACTGTGGTTTGGGTCCTGGATGTGGCAGCTTGCTTTCTCACTTTCCCTCTCTCACTCATTCTGTCCCTCTCTGGTCAAATTAAAATATAAATAAATAGATAAATAAAGTTAAATAAAATAATTATTTTAAAATTTAAAAGTTCACAGATATGTATATATCAGCTGAACTTGCTTATTATTGAAAGTAGT
>AAPY01834788.1:0-13983 GCA_000181375.1 Tupaia belangeri | reverse complement strand
GCTGACTGCATGTCATCCAGACTGCAGCTGAAATCATGCTGGGCATGTGTGCATGTATGTCAAATCCCAGAAGAGACTGACAAGAAAGGACTACAGTGTGGTCATCATCCTGGAGGGAATGATTTCTCACTTTCTCTCTCTCTCTCTTTTTGGTGAGTACACATATCCTATAGCAAAATGAAAAAAAAAAAAAAAAACTAAAATACAGTTTTGTGGGGTTTTTTCATCACATAAGGAAGCATGTATTAGAGGTTTATCATGAAATCATACAAATAAAATTTGTATAAACACAAAATCCACATTAAATCATAACACAGATTACAAAGGACAAAGTAAAAAACAAAACTAATTGGTGGCTGTGGTGCATGTGCTTATCAGCAAGTAAGGAAGAAGGACAAGCACCATCCACTGAGGTGTGGACATGTTACAATCCCTTCTCTATTTCTCCATCTTGCTGGGATTTGGGGCATGCATGCAGATGCACCTGGCATTTTTTTTTTTTTTTTTTGGAGAAGTTTTTGCTATAGAGCGCGTGCGCTCACCAGAAAGACAGAGAGAGACAGAGACAGAGCGCTCACCAGAAAGACAGAGAGAGACAGAGACAGAAAGTGAGAAATCACCCCCCAAGGGGGATGGCCATGTCGCAATGCCTTCTCCTCCATTCTCCTTTCAGGATCTTGGGCACGCACACACACATGCACAGTGTGAGTTTAAGCCACCAGGTCCGGGACTCGAATTGCGGTTGACTACATGGGAGTTCAGCAACATAGCCATTATGCTAACTGCTGGTCCCCACCTGGCATGTTTTTTCAAATTGCCAGGGCCAGGACCCAAATCCCAGTAGGCCATGTGGGATCTGATTCCCTTAACTACTAGGCTACAGGGTCAGCTTAGAAATAGTTTTTAAACAAATTTTTATAGTTTTTGGCACAGGGTATGTGCATGCACCAGAGACAGAGAGAGACAAAGAGAGGAAATGTGAGAAATCACCCCCATGCATGTATGCATGAGTGCCTGGTGTGATTTTTGAAGCTGCTAGGTCTGGGACTCAAATCACGGTCTGCCATGTGGAAGTCTGGTGCCTTAACCACCACGCCACCTGCTGGCCCCCCAAAGTAAGTTTTAAATGTTCATAGAAGGTGCATTATCTTAGATATAGGACTACCACTGCCCAGTCTCACGATACAACGATCTAGGGTATACTTTCACATTAATTTATCTTACTTCTACTCCAAACTAACCTGTTTTACATAAATTTGATGATGTACATATTTACAATAACTACAAAATGAGAAAAACTACAATTCAGAGTTGGTCTGTGTCTTATAATGAGTATGTGAAACCTATCTAAGGCAATTTTTTTTTGTCTCTTAGTACAATATTCCCACTATTAATAGATACTATACCTCTATTTATGATTTTATAGTAGTTAAGAACTATTATGTCTCTGTTCACTAGATTTTGGCCCTAATATATGCAACTGTCTGATACTTAATACATCCCTATTCATAATGAGGTTTCATCACTAGTGCTGTTTTTCTAAACATTTAGCATTGTATTGGTATCTTTGTTATCTTTGATTATCTCTATAAAGCTCAATTAAGTCGTATGACATCCCTATATTAGAAAGATTTTTCAATATATTAAGAAAAAAAAAATCAAATGTCGGCACCAGCGGGTGGCATAATGGTTATGTTAGATTCCCACGCAGTCAACCACAGTATGAATCCCAGACCTGGCAGCTTAAAACCCACACTGAGTGTATGTGTGTGTGCGTGCCCAAATCCTGAGAGGAGAATGAAGAAGGATTACGGCATGGACATCCCCTTGGGGGAAGATGATTTCTCGGTGGCAAGCACACGTGCTCTTATAGCAAAAAACTCTCAAAAAACTAAACAAAACAAAACCCAAATGTCCCCATTCATTTAGTCAGGGCTATTTTCCTGCAGTAAGAAACAAACACTGAACACTGTGATCTACATTCTCAGGGTGGGATACACTGCTTTACAAAACTGAAAAGACAAAACTGTAATTCATCTTGTGCACTAACTTTGTCAAATAAATTCTAAGGTGTAATTCCAAAGGACTGTAATACAGTCAGTATCTGAAATAAGGAGAGACATATACTGAAGATACATGAACGGTTGAGTCCCTTTATGGAAATGCAGTCATCATGAATCCTTATCTGCTGAAAGTTTAAACACTATAATAGATGTACTCATGCCTTTAAAGTATCAACTGTTTAACAGCTGTATTTAATAATAAGTATTTATTGACTGTACAAAGTTACTTAATACATTCACATTTTTGTTAACACAGATATGTAAACATAACTAAGTGCCAACAATGTAACAGACACCATGACTGAAGTACATACAAGCACAATAGGAGCACAGTGGAGGAAGAGTCCTCCTTCCTACAGGAGGTCAAGATGGGTTTGCAGAGTTGATAAATACTATTACACCATGTGGGAGTGGCCCGCACCTTAACCACCACACCACCTTCTGGTCCCCACAAATCAATTCTTGATTGTCATGAACATTTTAAGTAGATATTTAAATATCAAAATATAATCATAAAAGAAAAATACTAGGGGCCATGTGGTGGTGCAGAATAAGATACGACACTCTGGCAGGTAATCTCACATTGGCAGGTTCCTAGTTCAAATCCACAGACCTCCCTGAGTATGCAGGTACATGAGCGCCCAAGACCCAGGGCTGGCTGAAGGCTGGGAGTGGATCATGGAATCAGGATCTTATTGGGATGCTGTCGGTCTTCTCTCTCTTACTTATAGAAAAAAATAAATAAACTTCAAAAGGAAAAATAACTGACAGAAACAGTCAGTCAGAAATGTGTATATGAGAGCTTTACGAGGCTATTTTTCAAATATTAGTACAGTAACACATCAGTATCTGTTTTTCTAAGAGGTATTTTTGCTACAGGGTACATGCACTCATTGGAGAGACAGAGAAAGAGAAACTGAGAAATCACCCTTCCCCCCCAGGGAGGATGGCCTTGCTGCAATCCCTTTTAGTCTATTCTTTTCTCGGGATTTTGGGTTAGCATGCACGCGCGATAGGCATGAGTTTCAAGCCCCCAGGTCTGGCACTTGAACCATGGTTGGCCACGTGGGATTCTAGCACCTCAGCCACTGAGTCACATGCTCACAACAATATTTGTATTAAATTTAAATAAACTCTTAAGTTAGCACTGTTCAATAAAAACATAAAGCAAGTCACATAGGTAGTAAAGTAAAACTAAAGTGAAGTCAACTGAATAAAATATTTTAATATAGCCAAAATACTAAATGTTAACATATAATCAATATAACAGTAGTCAGTCATGAAGTATTTTTAAAATTTATTTGATTTTATTTATCATCATTATTATTGTTTTAACCAGAGAGAGACAAAGAGAGAGAGAGAGAGGGAAAGTGAGAAAGCAAGGTCTGGGACTGGAAACGCAGCCGATCACGTGGGAGTCCAGCACCCATGAAGTATTTTACAGTCATTTTAATGCATTATCTTACATTTACAGCATGCCTCAATTCAGCCAGTCACATGTCAAATGCCCAACAGCCACAGGTGGCTGGTGGTGACCATACTGAACGATGCAGCTCAAGTCAAGCCCTGAACTCCCTCCCAGTTTTAACAACTCTACTAGAATAATATGATGAAAGTTATAAGTGAGAGTTCAGAGGAACAGGGCCCAGAAGGCCAGCCAAAATCAGAGATTATGCATAAAGTAAAATAATAATTTTTTAAAATGGGACCAGCAGGTGGTAGGGTGGGTAAGGTGCTGGATCCCACTTAGTCAACTCCACGGTTTGAGTTCCAGGCCTGGTGGCTTGAAACTCGTGCAGGACACGTGTGTGTGCCCAAAATCCTGAGAGGAAAACGGAGAAGGAGGGACTATGGTGGTGTGGCCATTCCCCTGGGGAGTGATTTCTCCCTCTCTCTTCCTCTCTGGCAAGAATCCTGTATCAAATAAATTAATACTAAACAACAATATTATTCAAATGCCTCCCTTTTTTGAAAGTATTTCATTATCAGAGACTCATAGGAAGCACTGTGATACCTATTACACACTTCGTAAGAAGATTGACTACAGAAATGACTGTCAAGAGAACTGTAAAAAGGAGTTACAAATGAACAACTACATTCTTTTACTTTTTTATCCCCCGCTCAGATTTTTTCCCATAGGGCACATGTGCTAGCCAGAGAGACAGAGACAGAAAGGGAGGAAAAGTGAGAAATCCCCCCCTCAGGGGAGATGGCCATGCAGCATCCCCTTCTCCTCCATCCTCTTCTTGGGTTTCTGGGCATGCACCCACATGCGCCTGGTGTTTTTCAAGCCACTGGGTCTGGGATTCAAACTGTGGAGTTGGCCATGTGGGATCTAGTATCTTAACCACCATGCCACCTGCTAGCTCTCTTTTCATTCTTAACACAGATTAGCAATCTTTCTTTTTACTAAAAC
Source organism: Tupaia belangeri (assembly GCA_000181375.1). Classification (NCBI taxonomy): domain Eukaryota; kingdom Metazoa; phylum Chordata; class Mammalia; order Scandentia; family Tupaiidae; genus Tupaia; species Tupaia belangeri. The sequence goes on along the minus strand of AAPY01834788.1, from coordinate 9,504 downwards.
AGAACATTTAAAAACCATTCATTTAATCATTCAACAAATATTTACTGAGAAGATACTACTGTGAAGAATGTTTCTGGGCATTAGGACTATAATTCCAGTGCAGCTTCATTGCACTGATAATAACAGACAATAAAAAAAATAATAATAATAAAAATAGCATCTGTATGTATATATACACATATATACACACACATTCAGAGATAGCAAACAATGAAACAGGGAAGAAGGTGACAGCATTACCAAACATGGACAGAGGAGCTGCAATTTTGCTATAGTAGGATGAGAGTAGGCGTCCCCAAAAGAAGACATTTGAGCAAAGATACAGACGTACATGAAAGAATGATTAATAGAGCTAACCTTGACATGTCCAAAATAAGATAGCCTAAAAATATACCAATATCTAAATATTTTCACAATAAAGACTTATTTTACTCACCGGAGGATTGATTTCATATAACTCTTTGTTCTTAGTGATGGTGTCATTTATCTTCTTCTGCATATGAGAAATATGCTGTTCATAGGAGCCATCATTAGGAGTCTTCCCAGCAATCTGAATACCACCAGGTGTTGGTAAAGCGGCTAAGTACACTCCTGTGGCAGACTTATAAAAATAATGGGGAAATAATCAGAAAAAAAGTAGTGCAAAAATAACAGTTCTTAAGTTTTCATATTTCGGAAAGAGGTCTTTGCTTCAGAGGAAAGATATAAGCCTCAGCATACGCATAAAATAGCTCTGGAAGTGCACACCAAACCATAACTAATAAAGATGATTTCTTCCGGGGAGGACCTGGGCAGTTGGAGGATAGCTGTAAAATAAGAATTTGCTTTCCACCGAATGCTCAATTGTACTTTCAAAATTTTTACCTTATAACTATAAAAAATAAACTACAAAAATAAATAACTTAGCAAAACAATGAGATACATGTTTTTTTTTTAGAGGTTTTTCGCTATAGGGCACGTGCGCTCGCCAGACAGACAGAGAAAGACATAGAGACAGAAAGCAAGAAATCACCCCCCAGGGAGGATGGTCATCCCGCATCCCCTTTCTTCCATTCTCCTCTCAGGATGTTGGGCTCACACGCACACGTGCCCGGCGTGAGTTTTAAGCCACCGGGTCCGGGCCGCGACCTGCGGTCGACTACGTGGGAGTCCAGCGACATAGCCATTACAGTAACTGCTGGTTCCCAAGATATGTTGTTTAAAAATAAATTTTTCATGAATGAATAGACTCCCTTTGATAGAGGCAAAAGTAAAAGAGGAGTGGGGAAATTAAACCTCAGCTCAGGGAACTCACTCAAGACTACTGTCAAAAAATGTAGAGGAGAAATTTGAATCTAAGTATTTCTCACCCCCAAAACCCAAGAACTTTTTTTCTGATGCACCAGAGGGTGTGTGTGCTCACTGAAGAGAGATTGAAAGAGACAAGAGAGAGAGAGAAAGTGAAAAAGCACCCCCCGTGAGGGATGACCACACCATAATCTCTTCTCCATTTCTCTTCAAAATCTTTGAATTTGAATCCAGCTCTTAGTTTGAACAGAGTAGCAAATCACCATTCACTACAGCCTGGTATTTATTTACCCAAATTACACATTTATGTTATGTCCTTGTTAAGCATGAGAATTTTTAGATCATGGAATTAAACTGAACACTTTCTTCCCAAAGTAATCTAAGTATAGAATGTTTTCATATAAGCCAGATTTACTATCATTAACTATCACAAATTTCTCATTAAGAACGTATGATACAAAACCAGTTTATCATATCACACACTTATCCCCTCCACATAGAAATTTACTCTTACAGGAAGAACAGATGAAGCAGGAAATAACTTTGCATTTTATCTATAAATGTATACTGAGAAAAAAATTCAAGTTCTACAATTCTCTTAAAATTAAATTTGTGTGCATGTTTCAAAAAGATAGAAAGAGAATACTTAATTGGAAAAGTGCTCGCACATTGATGTTTATTAGGGCACTATTCACAATTGCTAAGTCATGGAAACAACCCAAATGGCCACAAACAGATGAAGGGATAGAAAAACTGTGGCACATATACTCAATGGAATACTATTCAGCCATAAAAAAACAAAACAAACAAACAAAAAAAACAGAACCCTGGCTTTTTCCATATTCATCCACAGGAAGATTCCTGTGGATGAATATGGAAGATTTACTGCTGAGTGAAGCAAGCCGGGCTATGAAGGAGAGGCACTGTATGTCCCCACTTTATACCAAGTGTCCGCACTCTATAACTGAAACTAATTGGCTAAAGGATACAGAAACACGGTATACAGTATACAGAAACACAGTATATAGTTGTAAATAACAGATATAGTGTGTGTAAAAGAGGAAGGTCTGAGGAAGGACATTTAAAAGAAAAATAGGGAGGCAAAGCATTAATGGCACAAAGAAATGTGGTATTATCTGTTGAAGATATTTTATAGTTTTCTCAACTGTACTAGGAAGAAATGTTCACCTGTTGAAATACCATTTTGTAAGCAAATAATAATGTGATTGACTGTATAAAAGAAAATGAAATTTAAAAAAATAAAATAAAAAAAAAGAAAGAAAATTCCAATTTGAAAACTACCAGTGACATAAACAAAAATCCTGGCTAGTGCCTCTAATACGACAAGATTTCCATAAATGCTGTTGATTGGATTCCATATGATCAATATATATTAATACTTTGTAGGTACCTAGTTCTCTGCTATTTAGAGAGGCAGCACTGACCTTCCCCCACTGATGTCTTTCCAGTCAGAACTCATTTTCTTTTTTGAGAGGTTTTTGCTACAGGGCACGTGCACTCACCAGAAAGACAGAGAGAGACAGAGAGATAGAAAGCAAGAAATAACCCCCCAGAGGCATGGCCACACTGCAATCCCTTCTCCTCCATTCTCTTCTTGAGATCTTGGGCAGGCACGCACACGTACCCAGTGTGAGTTTAAGCCACTGGGTCTAGGACTTGAACTGCGGTCAGCTACATGGGAGTTCAGTGACACACAGCCATTACGCTAACTGCTAGTCCCAGAACTCATTTTCTAACAAGTCAAAGTGAACATGAAGCTGAGATAGAGCTTTTCCATGTCTTACATTTTATCAACAGTTAAGAAACGCAATTTATTACAAATTTTATTGTTTGCTACAAGTACACATTTATGATGAAGCTTAATTCTCTGTACAATAGGCAGTGTCTCATATGTTTTGCTTTACTTTCCCCATTAAACTAAAGATTACTTTAGCCTGGTGGTCCTTCTCCAGGGACTTTTTGTCCCCCAGATGACATTTGGCAATGTCTGGAGAAATATTTGACTGCCACAACTAGAGGGATGCTACCAGCATTGAGCAGGCAGAGGCTAGGGATGCTGCTAACCATCCTACAATGAACAAGGCAGATGCTGCAACAAACAGGTATCCTGCTCCAAATATCGACCGTGCTGAGATGGAGAAAATGTTTAACAACATATGCACAAGAAAGCACAAAACAACAGTGGTCAACTTACTAAACAAGCTACAAACAGTTTTTAGAAATATGTCCATGGGTTATGGTCATAGTCCCTTTAAAATATATAAATGCCTGTGACTTCTTAAAATGTCCCTAATCCTGGGGCCACAGGTGTCATGGTGGTTAAGGGCAGTGGATCTCACATAGTAGACTGCCCTGTTCCAGTCTCAGAGCCGGGGCTTGAGAAATATGCTGGGCACATGTGTGTGCATGCTCAAAATCCCAAGAAGGAGGAGGAGAGGGTACTGTAGATGTGGCCATCGCCCTGACAAGTGATTTCTCACTTTCCCTACCTGTGTTTCTATCTTTCTGATGAGTGACTGCATGCAACCTATGGCAAAAATGAAAAAAAAAAAAAAAGAAAAAAAAAGTCCCCAGTCCTTAGAGACCTTGATGTCAGCTATCAGTTTTTTTTAAGATAAAGTTTTTTCAAAATATTCTTTAGACCACATAAAACAGAATCTACTACAAGTACAGAAATCCCAGAACACAACCAAAAACATCAAACTTACCGCTAACCCCATCAACATGTTTTCACCCACTGTGATCTGAATTCTCAGTCCAAACAAAGCATTCATTCCTTTGAGCTTCAGCTTATTCATTAGCTGCGTATGTACTTCATATTCCATAAATGGCAAGAGATTACTGATAGCTGTAGCATTTGCTTCTGCCTGTGCTTTCTTTTTTAAGCGACACAACCTGTTAAGGAAAATAATTTAAGACCAGCAGTTAGCGTAATGGCTATGTCACTGGACTCCCACATAGTCAACCACGGTTCGCATCCCGGACCCAGTGGCTTAAAAAACTCACGCTGGGCACGTGTGCATGCGTGTCTAAGATCCCGAGAGGAGAATGGAGGAGAAGGGATTGCGGTGTGGCTATCCCCATGGGGGGTGATTTCTCACTTTCTGTCTCTCTGTCTCTTTTTTTCTGTCTGTCCTGAAAGCACATGCGCTTATAGCAAAAACCTCTAAAAAAAAAAAAAAGGGAAATAATTCAGTTGAGCCATCTAAAGAAATGCTGAGTTTTTAAAATTTTCTAAAAGTGTGCTTCATTCTATGTTTACTTGCTTAAATGGGCTTATTAATTCTTAGAAATAATCTTTTCTGCCATTGTTATCATTGTAAAAACCACTTCTTAAAGCCTTTCTTCAATAAACAAAAATGACCTCAACATCTTTAGAAATAAAATAGAAATCAAAATCACCCAACAGTTTAATTCAAAATCAGGTTTCATGATTGCACATGATTATAGGATGGATGGGTGACAGAGGAAAACATTACTTATTAAAAGAATGTTAAGAGTCATTTAAAAATCTACTATGTACAAGAGAGGCTACCGTAAGAGATAATAGTTAAACCAATAGATTATTTCTCAATAGTAGCAATGAAAGCCAGAAGGTAGTAGTGGAAGGGTTATCTTCAATGTGCTGAAAGAAAGTAACTGCTAAATATCTTTCAAATATAAAGTAAAATAAATACACTTTGTTCAGGCAAACAAAAACAGTTACTAACAAACCCAAAACAAAAGCCAAAGAAAAATAATCCCAATGGAAGATGAAAAGGGAAGAAAGGCAATAAAAGAAAATGAATTCACAATACATTTCACAAGAAAGCTCAACATGATTTTATAATAAGTTTGATGTGGAAAGGGTGGGAAAAGAGGATAATATCAAATAATACCAAATTTGGCATGAAGAACTGGACAGAAGAAAAGTATATTTTATAAAATGAAAAGGGCTGGGACCAACAGGTGGCATGGTAGTTAAGGGGCTGACTCCCTAATAGCCGATCACAGTTGAGTCCCAGACCGGGTGGCTTGAAAGTCTCACTGGGCATGTATGCATGCATGCCCAAAATGCTGAGAGAAGAATAAAAAAGGGACTGTGGCATGGCCATCCTCCGTAGGGGGTAATTTCTCATTTCCCTCTGTCTCTCTCAAGCAAGAGTGCATGACCTAAGGCAAAAATCTACACACAAGAAAAGGAAAGGTCTAATAAGGAACAAGTGGCAGGGCCAGCGTGGGGTGGTGGTTAAGGGTACTGGACTCCCACATGGCTGACCATGGTTCTGGTTCGAGTCCTGGACCTGGCGGCTTGCTTTCTCTCTTTCTTACTTTCTTCCTCCCAACCTTGGTCAAATTGAAATAAATAAATAAATGGATAAATAAAGTTAAATAAAATAATTCTTTAAAAAAAAAAAAAAACAAGTGGAGACTACTGGCAGTTCGGTTTGGAACAAGTATGATATGTCCATGACACATTAAAATGGGATGTGAAATATATTAGTATATGGCTCAGATGTTCTGAATTTTTTTTTTTTAAGAATTATTTACTTATGGGACCAGCAGTTGGTATAATGGCTATGTCACTGGATTCCCACATAGTCAACCACAGTTCAAGTCCCAGATTCGCTGGTTTAAACTCACAGCGCTTGTGCATGCATGTCCAAGATCCCAAGAGAGGAATAGAGGAGAAGGGACTGCAGCATGGCCAACCTCCCTGAGAGGTAATTTCTCGCTTTCTGTCTGTCTTTCTGGCAAGCACACTCACCCTACAGTAAAAACCTCTCAAAAAAAAAAAAAAAAAAAGAATTATTTACTCATTTAATTCCATTTTATTCTTAATATTTTTAAAATACAACCAGAGAGAGAAAAAGAGAAAAAGCTAGTCGTCAGGTCCAGGACTCAAACCACAGGCAACCATGTGGGAATTGGTGCCTTTGACCACCATGCCACCTGCTATTCCTGAAATAAGTTCTGAACTAGACTTAGATATGTGGGAATTCAAAACAAACAGCATATAAGTTTACTTGAGTGGATGAGGTCAACCAGGGAGGAAGCTTTGGGAAGAAAGTCTAAACCCAAACCCTTTGTCTCTAGGAAAAGAAAGTCAGTAAGAAAGCGAAAGACTATGCAGAAACGTACCAAAAAAAAGAAAAGGCATAGGATTATGAAGTCAAAGGAATTTTAGGAAGAAAAAGACCAGTTGCCACTACTGTTGAGATGTCAAGAAGAGGACAGAAATGCACACTGGGCATGCCTACATTATGTTGAGTGAAACAATCCAGGCACAGAAAGAGAAATACCACATGTTCTCCCTCATATGTGGAAATTGGAAAAAAAAAAAAAAAGAAAAGAAAAGAAAAGAAAAAGAAACCTCACAGAAACAGAGAGAATAACATTAGAAATAACATTTGAGGATGGGAAGGATGAGGGGGTATGAGGGCAAATATACAGATGTTGACTGATGGGAACAAAAGTATACATTAGTAAAAGGAATAATTTCTAGTGTTATTAAATAAAACAGGGAGAATACAGTTAACAATGTAAACATATATCTCAGAATAACTAAAATGTGGATTTTGAAAGTTCCCAACACAAAGTAATGACAAATGGTTGGGATGATACATGCATCAATTGCCTTGATTTAATCATTATAGATTGTATTCTTACCCTGAAAAATCACATGGTACCCTCAAAAATATGCATAATTATTATACATTAATATAAAGGAAAGAAAGAAATGGATTCAATAACCTGGCAGTTGTTGGTAGACTAGACAGTTACAGTTGTTTTCTGTATGCCTTCCGCAGGCATCCTACTCTAGTGCATTTTAAAAGAAATTCTTAATAGCAAATTGTATTAAAAGAAACAGAAATCACTGTTCTACCAAAAAAAAAAGTAAATTTCCAAAACATGTTATATGTTTAATGTCCTGAAAGTAGTCTATAAGGAGTCCCTGCCTGTGGCAAGGCTACCTAATAATCCCCATAACAAACATGTGTACAGAATTTAATGATTAAAATCTGATTTTGCATCTAAATATATTTGAGTCTTACACAGAAGTATCTTTCCTCCCAAATTTTACATGCAATAAAATATTGGGTTCAGACAGAGTTCTTGAATTGTCTATGATCAAACAGGTTGAAAACAGTGGAGCCGATATTTAGAAACAGGTTTGTGACTCCATAGCTCATGCTTCTCAGGGATCTCAAACACAGTTTACACAAACATACCTTGCCTGTATAAGACAACCTTTTCCAATAACGGCTGCATCTGTTGGGAGGTCTATGGTTGTAAAGAGAACATCAGGAACTTTTTGTTTCCTGCAGTTATAGCAATATGTAAGATGAGCTGGAAATGGCATATTCAGTTCATCATACGGTATATGGCAAAATCCACAGCCTGCAGGCAAATTTTCTTCGAGCCTATGTAAATACATGAAGAAAAAAAAATAAGGCATTCTTGAAAACCTATGAATTTTTTTCAGAAATGGGAATCACTTATATAGTAATTATACATAACCTACAATAGCAGGTTTTAAGAGGACCACTGTGATTGGTTAAGAATTACAAATGACCATGAAATCAGAATCATACATTTGTCCTATGAGAGAAAAGGCTTAAACAAGTAGAAAGTCACTTTGTGCCAATTCATATGTTTGAGTTCTCTCTGAAATACAAAATAAAACAAATGGTTGGAAGGTAAGGGTGACATTTTCCTAGTGACTGACTAATAAAACCTTAAAAAACTTCCTAAGGATATATGTTTAACCAGGGGCAAGATGGTGACACAGTGGTAAAATTAGATGCTCTGTAAAGCAATCTCATGTGAAAAGGTTCCCAGTTCATATCCAGAACCTCCCTGACAATACCAGGCATGTGCTATGATCCAGGCTTGCTAAAGCCTGGAGGGCTTCAGAAAATTTTGGTGGGTATTGTCTTTCTGTCTCTTTCTGTCTCTCTAACTCATGGAAGAAATAAATAAATAGGGGCCAGCAGGTGGCATGGTGGTTGAGACACTAGAATTCCACACGGTTGACCACAGTTCAAGTCCCAGACCTGGAGGTATGCTTTCTCTTTCTCTCTCACATCAAGCTGAAGAATAATAATGACTTTAAAAAAATAAGTAAACTTTAAAAAGTGCTTAACCAAACTTCCTAACAATTTGAAAACTATTTAATGTGAAAATGAATGTATTTAAAATGAAGAAAAAGGCCCTGCCTGGTGGCACAATTAACACCCAAAAGAACTGCAGTGCTAGCAGGCTTCAGTCCAGGGTGTGCTTGATCCCTGGGTCAGTCTGAAAACACGTACACACGTGCCCAAATCCTGATGAGCTGCAGGACTAGGGAAATGGCATCCTGGTATGGTGAGATCTTGTCAAGGGAGCTTTTCTCTTTTACTCTTTCTCTCTCTCTCTCATACACACACATACTTTCTATCACAAATAAAACAATTTTTAAAAACTTATTTAAAAGTAAGTCAAGGGGCCAGCAGGTGGCCTGGTGCTTAAGGGCACTGACTCCCACATAGCCAACCATGGTTTGAGTCCCAGACCTGGCAACTTGCTTTCTCACTTTTTCTCTCTCACTCTGTCCCTCTCTGGGCAAATTTAAATAAATAAATAAATGAAGTTAAAATAAAAATAATTCTTAAAAGAAGTTGAAATAAGCATACTCTATGATTTCTATTATAAACATTTTTGAAGAACTAAAATATTGGGATCAGCAGTTGGAATAATGGCTAAGTCACTGCACTCCTATGTAGTCAACCACGGTTCAAGTCTCAGACCCGGTGGCTTAAACTCACACCAGACATGTGTGCATGCATGCCCAAGATTCCAGGAGAAGAAGGGATTGCAGCATGGCCATCTCCCCGGGGGGGATGATTTCTCACTTTCTGTTTGTCTCTCTCTGTCTTTCTGGCGAGCAGACACATCCTATAACATAAACCTCTCCCCCAAAAAAGAAAAAAAACCTAAATATCAATTTTCTAAATTGGATACATAGCATACATAAGCCACAAGTGAATCACCCAGGTCTCCATTCATTATAAAACATTTACTGTACTATGCTATTTATGAATTTATTTTAAAAGGACTAAACATTTTTTCATTCACTACATTTGAGGGAAGTCTAGACAACGGAAATGGAAAGAAAGACTTCCGCAGAGATTCCAAACTTTCACATAGGCACATCTTCAGGCTCTAGAAGAATGG